>CM055818.1:36589970-36672425 GCA_029582265.1 Zoroaster sp. YZ-2022
CATATTCAGAATAAACCGAATCATAGTCCCAATCAGCTTGCAGAGAAAAGTCATCAAAGCAGCACACAGCTTAGGACATCTAGGAATGACTAAGACAAAGCAGATGCTTAGAGAGAAATATTGGTTTCCTTTGATGAACAGCATGGTTGAGCAAATCATAGGCCAATGCTATGAATGCCAGGTGACAACTAAAGACCACAAGCAACAACCAGTGAAGATGACAACCATTCCAGGGAAGCCATGGGAAGTCATCGCTGTAGACTTTGGAGGACCATATAGTAGGGTCATCTGGAGCAATTCCGTGACCGTGGAGAGCGAAGGTTCGTTTCTCAGTGGATTCGTCTTCTATGAAGGTTAAATAACAACATTAGCGGGGGTGTCCCTTGCGAAAGTGTGGGCGGAATCCGTGAGAGCCCAAAATCCAAAATGGCCGACGGCGGCCATTTTGAAAATTATTTTTTCAATGGTTTTACATACAGTGGTGCTCAGTATATGGTTTCTAGGGTTTTTTGGGTCGAGAAATTCATATTTGATGTCGATTTGATGATTTGACCTGGTTTTGACCTTCAAATCCAAGATGGCCGCCGATTTTCAGCTCACAAAGGTATATTTTTCAAATTCGTCGTATAGCCTTCATATTATGGTCTAATGAAAGCTCTGATCATGCTGAGTTGAGTGATGGACAGTAAAACTACAATCAAGTTCACAGAGGTCATCTCAGAGGTCATCTTAGAGGTCAAAAGGTCAACGTGTCAACGTTTTTGGTTGATGAGAAGAGAAATGAACCTTGTTCACTTCATTGGTTAGAAAATTATAGGGCATGTACGAGTATAAGTGTGAGGAGCCCCACATAGCCTTTAGTGTGTTACTATATTACCTATGCTGATGCAGACACTAATTACAGGTTGATGAGTGGTGGCGCTCTTTTGTTTAAGCTTAGTTATGAGTGACCTACTTAACCTAAAGGTCAATACTGCTGCACAAACCCTCATCAGGTAAGAATGGTCTTATTATATTCTGATTTTTATCCTCAAATATCATAAGACAAATGGAGTGATAAAGACCTATCCATTACTTGGTTATATTCATGAATAGTTATAGGCCATGACTATGATAATTTGTGTTTTTTATGTTCTCCAGAAAAGGGTGATTTTTGGGTAAGAAAACTTGTAGAAAGTGAAAGGAATTTATGTATTGAGTACTATAAGCATTAGATAGAGGTACACATAGAAGAATACCATAGAGAGAGGCATATGAGCCCATTGTTGGGACTGTGCACAGTGATGATTGTAGAAAATTCTAAGTTAATTAATGTGGATAATTAGATAGAGGTTTTAGTGACTGTATCATGGCTGTGGATACCTCATTCTAGGACACATGATCACATATTTGTTTGTAATATTTTTCAGGTCTACATGCACGCAGCTCTATAATTCTACAGCATAACTGACAATGTCTCAGCATATTTCTACAGCATCAACTGAAGATCAGGAATAAACAAATGTCAGCATCTTAGACATTGGAAATAGATACCAGGAAACTGGTGTCAATCATTAGAACTACATGTGCATGTATATTGGAAACCATTTCCCTATAAATGTAGAAGCTTGTAGATAGGTCCAGTATAGATTGCCTTTAATACTTCTTGCTTGTTACCTATAGTAAAAATGCCTTATGAATGTGTGCTAAAATGTGGCAGCCCGTGCAAGTCCTCCGATACTATTACCCAAGGTAAATGGGAGAGTTTACAAACAAAGTCCAAAAACTGGTCAGGACTTGACAAATTTGGTGATGTTTACGACAGCACTTCATGGAAAAATGGGCCAGCTAGTTGTTACATGCATAAGACATGTTATATCACAATATCATCTTCAGTCCAGCTTAAAAAAGCCCGACAACGCAAACAGAAAGAAAGTGACATTGCTCAGTGTTCAAGTCAAGCATCAAGTTCAGAAAAGTGTGACGATGAGCCACAGGGACCTCCGCCACCCAAGTTCCTGCGTTCGTCAGTGGGTGGGCCTGTCCATGACAAAACAAAGTGTGTTTGGTGCATGCAGGGTGAGGACATGAAGCACCCGAATAGAGTGCGGAGTAAGCTGTTTAGACTCAACACACACTCAGCATGGCGCACCTTCAAACGCCACCCAGTCCTCATAGAAGATAGGGAGCTGAAGGATCGTCTCACACGGCTAGTCGAGTCAACGTCAGCACTGTCAGATCCTTTCGCAAATGACATCATGTACCACCATGCCTGTTGGCTGAAGTACATCAACCACCCAAAGTTCAAGCCAGATGATGCAATGCATCTTCAGAATGTGTGTCTCTCAGAAGCGAGGAATTTGTTCTTTAGACACATGGATTCCATCATCTTTAATGAGCACGAAATCCGTTCACTGCAGTCTCTCTTAGCAGACTACAAACGCATTGTCAGTGACTATGGCTATCCAGTGGGTGATGTTAAATCGTCGTATCTCAAAGATCTGCTCATTAAAGAGTATCAAGAGACAATTGGCTTCAAGGACAGCAGTCAGATGAACAAGAGCGAGTGGGTCTATGATGTTCGTGGTGGAGGTGACTACATTGAGGTTGCCATGTCATCCCTTGGCATCAGTGATGAGCAGCTTCTCCAGAACCTGGCGCAGCGACTTTCTAAGAAGATAAAAGACACATCTACCGTTCCCTGGCCACCTCGTGTAGATAATCTCGAAGAAGGCGAAGAGGTGTGTGAGTTGCTGGTGCAGCTGCTGACCTGGCTAAAACAGCCCAAGAGAAAAAATGCCGATCTCAGCCCTACCACACTCAGCCTAGCCTCCATGATGACCTACTACATCACAGGACAGCGTACTACCACTGTTATCAACATGGGTGTCAATGTCCATGGCATGACGAGGAGTAAAGATTTGGTGGAAACTCTGCACAAATGTGGTGTCTGCATCAGCTACGCGGACACGCTGCTCCTCTATGACTACTGGGCTTTGATGGATGTTGAGGCATCAGGAACCTGCCCGCAGGAGATCGCAGATGGCAAGCCAGCCATTGTGATTGTTGACAACGATGACTTCAAGATCGATACTATGACAGGCAATGCATCAGGAGCTCATCGAACAAATGTTATGTTCGTGCAGCCACAGAACTATGAAAAGACCCCTGATGAGGCGCCTTCCTGCAAAGCTCGTCAAGAAGGAAATCTCTGCACAGCTGAAGCAAAAGTGTGCAGAGCTGACCCAGGTCCAGCAATATAGATGTCCCCCTGGTAGCAAAAGTGAACCACCAGCTCGTTCCATGGTAGATCCACCGGTGAATGGCATGGCTCCACAGCGTGCTCGCTCTGTGATACATGCACTGTCTCGTGCAGACAATAATGGTGCAAGACCACCACCTGATGAGCAGCAGGTTCCAGCATACAGTGGTGCCCAGTCCTGCCGCCATCCACCACTCAACAAGAGCAAGCCATACTACCACACGACCTACAACGAACCTCCAAGCAAATCAGTGGTGCATGACATTATGGTGAAACTAGTGGAGGCTATGCGGGAGAAGAGTATTCCTTTCTCCTTCCTTGTTGGTGACATGCCCACCTACAAGACGATCGTGCAGCTCAAAGCGGAGAATTCGAAATTGTTCAAGGACATCATTCCGATTCTCGGTGCATTCCACCAGCAGATGTCCTACATCTATGCTATCTATAAGAGATTCAAGGGCTCTGGCATGGCAGACACCCTAGTTACAGCAGGGATAGTAGCTGTTGGGTCTGTTGACCAGGCACTACGAGGGAAGCACTACAGACGGGGCGTGCGATGCATCATGCTCTGGAGAGAAGCTCTTATCCATAACCGTCTGAGAAAAATTCTTGAGCATGGGGAATTATCAGAAGACATCAAGTTTAACCTTGACACTCTGCGCAATGCACTTACTGAGACCCAAGAGGCTCTACATGAATCGCACAATGATCTCCAGGATGATGATGACATAAAGGAGCTGATTAACAAAGTTTATGAAAAACCTGGCACAGACATGGGAGACTTCTGGGTCTCGTTCATGGAAATGACGGACCCTCTCATCCAAAATATTGATGCATGTCATGCACGAAATGGCTCAGAGTACCTATCATCAACATACGACATGTTGCCTGGACTGATGGCATACGACAACCATGACTATGGGAGGTGGTTGCCAGATTATTGGACTAAGCTGTCTTCACTGTCAGATGAGCAAATGGCCTTTTTCAATGATCACTTCGCACAGTCGATGACAGGGCTACCCTACTCTTGCCAGCCACTAGACCTTTGGATAGAAACGACTATGAATCTGAACTCAAAGCTGAAACAAGGATGGCTTCAGCTTCTGCAGAATGAGAAGCAACTGTTCTCAACAACAAGGAATGCAAACAATGTCGCAAGGGTAAAAGCTACTGTGAATCGGAATCTCAAATGCCAGCGTCGCCATAGGAAGCATGTTGAGTGCCAACCAGCAAGAATGAAAAAGGATGAGCAGGCAGTTCAGGACCTGCAGGCATGCATGACAGATTTTGAAGCTGGAGCCATTTGATGAATCCAAACCAACACTGGAGGTCACTACAATCTGGCCTGGTCGCCTCACTGGAGCTTGTCCATGACCTCAAGATGGCACTACCAGATGGTCAAACTCAAGCTGAAACCCTCTTGCAAGAGCGAGTGTTCACCAAGACCAAACCTCTCACTGCAACCATCCACAGGAATAAGAGACGGAATTTTGCGAGTGAGCAGATATGTTCCCCATCTGGTGTGCCCATGAAGGTGGCTCAGATGGAGAGGTCTGGGCTGGCAGCCCTGGTAGACCTGGCGGAGGGGTCAGGTATGATCCAACTTGAATCAGCCCTTGAGGGGCGCGTGACTGAGGAGTGCCTAGCAATGTACAATGTAGATGGGTCATTGCGCAAAACTAGTAAGAGCAAGTTGTTACAGCTGTTCAACCTAGACCCAGTTGCTGAGAAACCACGGGACCACATCAGCCTTGTGGACATGGGGCTGATCTGGCGGTTAGCCACCCCAACACCTGAGGACCGTGAGGCTAGGAAGAGGGATGGCTCAGAGTACCGCTGGAGTGACTACTTGGATAAGATCTGCGCTATCATCATCTCACGCCATGCTGATGCACGCCTCATCATCCTCGTCAACGACAAGTATGACCTTCCCTTCAGCATCAAGGATGATGAGCACGATCGACGGGCAGCAAAATATCCACATATCCCAAATGTTTTTCCGAAGCCAGAAGATATATTCCCCGGAACTGTTGAGTTCAACAAAATAATGGTCAACTCGGCAAACAAGGTCAGACTGCAGAAGCTTATGATGAAACAGATGAAAACACAAATTTGTCGGGTGCGAGGTGGTGTCATATACTGTGAGGGCGAGACGTCAACTAACCTGAGCACTGGCGTGACGAGCAGGGACTACGGATTCAAGCATCCAGAGGCAGATACAATGCTGCTCTCTGCCTATGCCAAGCTGAGGACCGAGAACTATACTGAAGCTGTCGTTCTAGACAGCGGGGACACAGATGTGTATGTCCAAGCGGCTTATGTCTCGCATCAACTCCGAGGAGATCTGCTTATTAAATGCAAGCATGAGTTAATCAATTGCCATACCATGCTCTCAGAAGATGTTGCAAATATCATCATAGCTCTCCATGTGATCACTGGCAGTGACCACACATCAGGGTTCTTTGGTCACGGGAAAAAGCGATTGTTGCAGAAAGTTATCAATGATACTGAGGCGAGAGAGCTCCTGGGACGAGTGGGTGAGAGTCTGGAGTTACGGAGCGAAGTCAAAGCTGATATGAAAACTTTTGTCCTCTCCAAAGTTTATGCTGAAAGTGCAGAAGTTTCCTGCGGGCAGGCCAGAGCTTCAAAGTGGCACAAACTGAAAAAGAAGAGTACACTCCGCCTCCCACCTGATGATGACACGTTGACTCAGCATGTGAAAAGGACAAACTACATCACATATTGCCAGCTCCATTACAACTTGCTAGAGCATCCGTCCCCCATTGGCCATGGTTGGGAAATCATAAATGGGAAGTGCCGACCAGTGCGCCACACCCTGCCACCCTTGCCCCACAAGCTCACACCTCGTGACTGTTCAGATAATAGCAGCGATGAGAGTAGTAGCGATGATGACAGTGAGTTTGGAGAATCAACAGATTCGGATAAGGAGTAGCGGTCTATTAGTTAGTATTCATTGTTACGTTGTTATGTTAAGTCAGGAAAGTGCTTTAGTTCCTATATATGGTACATTTAATATAGGAAGAACGCCTGAGGACCAATAATTGACTATCGTTGGGTCATTTCCAGTAATTTTGTGACCATTATGAACTCTGAGATGAATTGTGTGTTCTTTTACTGTCCATCACTCAACTCAGCATGATCAGAGCTTTTATTAGACCATAATATGAAGGCTGTACAACGACTTTGAAAAATTGACCTTTGTGAGCTGAAAATCAGCGGCCATCTTGGATTTGAAGGTCAAAACCAGGTCAAATCATCAAACACACATCAGATATGAATTCCTCGACCTAATAAACCCTAGTAACCACATACTGAGCAGCACTGTAGGCTAAACCAATGAACAAATAATTTTCAAAATGGCCGCCGTCGGCCATTTTGGATTTTAGGCTCTCACGGATTCCGCCCACACTTTCGCAAGGGACACCCCCGCTAATGTTGTTATTTAACCTTCATAGAAGACGAATCCACTGAGAAACGAACCTTCGCTCTCCACGGTCACGGAATTGCTCCAGATGACCCTACTAATACCCCGATGGTCACTACAATCTTGTAGCAATCGACAAACCAACGAGATATCCAGAAGTTCGCACAACCTACTCCACCGCATTCAAACCAACAAGAGATAAATTGAAAGAGATGTTCGCAACTCATGGAACACCTAGACAACTAGAGAGTGATAATGGACCACCCTTCAACTCCAAAGAGTTTTCAGAATTTGCAGAGCAAGAAGGATTTTGCCACCACCGAGTGACACCAGAGCATGCCAGAGCTAATGGTGAGGCCGAAGCTTCATGAAGTTGTTGAATCGCAGCGAACAGATTTCCCAACTCCAGGGAAAGAGCACAATCCAAGATATGCTGATCGGATACAGATCAACTCCACACCCAGCAACCAATGTCACACCGTATGAAGCACTGATGAACAGACCGGTGAGAACCAAACTAGATCACCAAACAGGAAACAACTCCCCAACCACCAAAGATACCATCATTAATGAGCGAGACAAACAGTACAAGGAGAAATTGAAGCTGAATGCTGAAAACAGAAACACAAAGCAACACAACTTCATAGTTGGAGACTATGTACTACTCAAACAAGCCAAGAAGAACAAATGGAGCACAGCATACGAACCAGTTTTCTACATCATATACCACATTGACAACTCATCCATAGCAGCCAGAAGAGTCACGGACGGACGAGAGGTGTACCGTGATGCAAGTCGTTTTAATCTTGCCAACGCTGTGGTACACAACACAGATGATACACTACTAAACCAAGACAGCATCCCACAAGACCCAGATGACTGGAGAGAGAATCTATTTCTACAAACCACTCCAGACAATCAACCAGAAGACAACAATCTATCTTCAGACAACTCGGCACAACAGATGCAAGACACTCCTTCAACATCGCAGAAGATGCCTGAAACCTACTCCAGACCGAAGAGAAACCGACAACGACCAGCTTACTTAAAAGACTATGTTGAATTAAAAAAATGAAAAATACTGAGAAAAGTTAAAGTAAAATTTCATTGTTTCCTTTTGAACATTCTATGAAACAAACAGTTGAGAAAACATTCAACTGAGTGAAAGTGAGGAAATAAACACTTTCCAGAAAAAAAAGTGAGAAAATTATACTGTTTACCAGAAAGTTAAAAAAAAAGAGTTTTATTTTATTTTGAACTGTTGAATGATGAGAAAAGTGATAAAACAATCACTCAGTAGCAGTACATGTAAAACCCAAACAGTTTAAAGTTAACTTTTTTTATGAACAAAACAAAACAAAGACTCAGAAAAGAAAGAACTGGAGATTGAACACACAAAGAATTTACTATCTTTGATATTTTGTTTATTTAAAACATTGGAGCAAACTTCTCTGAAAAAAGGGAGAAATGTAATATCCTTGATTTAAGAACACACAGTTGATGTAATTGATGTACACGTTACAAAAGCATATTGTACACACGTATATGAGAAGCTAACATGAAAGCATACATGCGAAGAGTCTAGAATAGTTTATGTGTCAATACTCATTTATCATGTCAAAGTTCCTGTCAGATCATTACATCAGTATTCTCAATAGACATGTTATAGACAGGTACCCCACACGCACTGGAACGTATTATTCCAAGCGATTCCCTCCGTGACAATACAAACACATTTTGTTTGACTACCGTCTCGGAATTTTTCCCCAAACAACATGTATTGACAAGGAAATAAACAACCTTTCATCTTTTGTAATTCCCAGTACCGTCCAGGTGGTTGTGACAGAACCAAAATACAACATCTACGCAACGTGATGGTGTGAAAATTATTTGGCCACAAGTAAACTGTATCTCATGTAGACGTATATTGTGTAAGGCTTAATGTAGCTGAGAAGATTGGCAAGAGCTAAATTTATTCTATTCACCCAATTAAAGGTTTCTCTTTTACCTGTATTTTTTATTGCAAATATGGCCATTCCAGTCCTCTCTCTCCTCCCCTTAGTGCCAGTCCTCGTCGCTTCTTCATTTAAGTCTAGAAGAGCCATCAGTAGTCAACACATGAATTATGAGGATACATAATAATACAGCAGAAGGTGTCGTTGTCACTCAATGGTTTCCCAAATTGTATCCTCATTGGGAGAATATGGTTTCAATCAGGATAGAATAATCTCCCAATCGGGATAGTATAGTTGACAATCATTGGTCATGAAATTTCTCCAACTGACACTGGTCAGTGAGCACACACACAACGTATGGCCTTTCAATGATCAAGTCTCCTTTTTCCCACCCCAACTTCTGATCGAAACGTAAAGTTTCTCACCAACCATTACATCTCTTGAAGAGATTATGGTGCTCCCGCAAACTTTACTTCAAAATTAACTTTAATCAAGAAGATTTTGTTTGAAATTAGAAACTTAAAACTTAAAAAAGGTAAGATGGTTCATACCATTCATCTATTACTTAATTTTCATAATTTTTATTTTTGGATGGTGGGAATGCATTTCAAAAAGGTCTGGAATAAAGAAACAGAAATTTGTGATACGTTTTATGCAAACCCCTCATTTGTGTACATATAGTATATAGTTCTCAACTAATTTGTATTACAAAAGGGCAACAGACTAAATGAATGGAGTCCCAAGACTTGCTATAGTGTTTTGTTGTCTCATAATTTTTATGATGGATACTGTTATAATGCAATCCTGATATCTGTTTTATTGTAAGGTCTTCTGTTTATCAATTATTGATGTAATGCATGGTTGCCCTTGGTAACTTGCTCGCTTTTGATGATTTTGAATGGATTGTTGTATTACTGCATCGCGTCGGAGGTAACCGTTCTTACTAATAATCCGTTTTAAAGTTGTAGACTCTTTATGAATATGAGTACTGTTTTAATCTCAATTTTATTATCTAATGAATTACGATTTAAAAGTTTTATCATTTAATTGTTATGGTATTAATAGTGCTTTGCACTCTCTTGGTAAACTGTTTGATAAAACTAAATGTGATATATTATTTTTGTCTGAGCACTGGCTATGTGTACATGAAATTAATAATGTTTCAAATTCTTTTAGTAATAAAGGTTGCCTATCTTTTTTTTAAACAAGTATTGATCATGAAGAAGTCAGTGCAGGCTGTCCATATGGCGCTGTCGGATTTGTATGTAAATTAGCCCAAGGGCTTAGATTTAAAGAAATTATCATTGATAACGGCAGAATTAGTGCTATACAGATTCTTAATAATGATAATACCATTATGACAATCTTTGGAGTTTATTTACCTCATTTTGATAGCAGCTATGAACAAATTCAAAAGTATGCAGAAACAATTGATGCCCTTCAAAGTTATATTGATGACTGTGACAACAGTCCCGAGATGATTGTGGGAGACTTCAACGCTTCTCTTCCCCATAAATCTCCTTTTGATGATAATCAACCAAATGTTAATTGAAAAACTGCCACATCTTTTCCAAAGTGTTATTGGGAGAAAGAAACTTTCTGTTATAATTTTGTTGAAAATCTTGCTGTTCATCTTGAAAATTTTTAAACACCTGAATCAGATGTTAATGACGTTAATCATGCTCAAATTTATGCAAATAATGTTTCTGATAGGCTCGCTAACGTTATTGAGATAGACGTTTCTGGTACCGTATTTGGGTTAATGTGACAAACCACGTAATGTATGTATGCATATATATATATATATATATATATATATATATATATATATATAAACCCCTCAAAAAAAGTTCTGCAATTCAAATTTGATTGGTAATATATCTCTTGTTGCTTCATCATCATACGTGAATGTGGTATCATCAGAAAGCTTGATTATTCCTCTTTACAATGATGTGTCATTTGTGATGCTTATGCAATCATGGAATGCGCAGTCCTTCTGAATATGCAGCAAGGTCAAAAATGAAATGTTGCAAAATTCGTTGTTTTCAATAGTTAATTCATCCATACTTTAATGACAAAACAATGATGACACAGACAATTTTATTTCTCTCACTCTCTCCTCTCCTTCTTTTATTGAGAAATGGTTACATGTCAGTAAGTCAGTAGCGGGTAGATGACCCGAACACAGCAACCACGGCCTGACACCTCCTCCTCATGCTGTTCACCAGCCTCGTCACACGAAGCTGTGGGATGGCGTTCCACTCTTCAACAAGGATCAGCCGGAGTTGTCCAATTGCTTGGGCCTTTAGGAGATTCGATAAGCGTGGCATCTTTAAACATCTTACAAACGACCACTCAGTAAACCGCAGCTCTACCTCACACAAACATTATTGAAGGCACCATTGACATTCATGCAAGACATGCACTGTCATCTGGGCACTATTCAAAACACATTGCATCTTCACAAGAAATGGAGACTTCGGTGTTGAAAACAATGCTTTTGCAACATTTCACTTCAGACTTTGCCCTATATTCAGGAGTACTGCACATTCCATGATTACATAATCACGGCAGATGGCACATCATTGTAAAGAGGAATAATCAAGCTTTTCAATGACACCAGTTTCTTTTTTCACATCAGTAACAAGAAAGATATCATCCTCAAACTTGAATTGCAGAACTTTTTGAGGGTTATATATATATATATATATATATATATATATATATATATATATATATATATATATATACATTTTATATATGGTAGAGCGCTCGAACGGTAATCGAGAGGTCGCGGGTTCGAGTCCGGCATCAGCCAATTTTTCTTTGCTCGCGAACCGTTTATATAATATTTCAGGTCAGTTTCTCCATATAAATCTACTTTGTGTACAACCACATAAAAGGCTTGTGTCCCGTTTGTGTGATCCCCTGCTACCTGCCTGTTACCGGGTTGTTTGCATCTGACCGGGGCTTGATCCCTGGCTACTCGGCAGATATGGTTTGGCCTCTGACCTGGCCCCATAGAGCAATAGATAATTGGCATAAGTGGACCGCCCACCAACATAGGGGCTGGTTAGCTCAGTTGGTAGAGCGCTCGTACGGTGATCGAGAGGTCGCGGGTTCGAGTCCGGCATCAGCCAATTTTTCGTTGAAGCTATGAAATTTAATAAACTGAACAGATTGTATGCTGCTAAAAACCCTAGGCATTTTTGGAAATCACTGAATGATTGTTTAAAAAAAAGTAGGCCAAATTCTGGGAATTCAATAAATATTGCAACTTTATCAGATTTCTTTGAAAAAAAAACTTTGACAAAAACAATTCATGTTCTAAAACTATAAGTGATGCTGAAAATTATGTAAAGGATAAATTTAATGATATGATGGGACCGTTTCTAGTTTAATTTATTTTACCCCTGATAATGTTATCAAATTTATTAAATGTCTCAATAATAATTCGGCCCCAGGGCCAGACGGAATTAGTGTCAAACATTTTAAGTATGGGTTACCTAAGCTTTCAGTACTGCTATCCTCACCGTATAACATTTGCATTAAGTATGGTGTTGTTCCTAAACATTTTCAGGAGGGTACACTTGTCCCTATTCTTAAAAAGTCAATATTGAATCCTTCTGAAGCTAAGAATTATAGACCAATTATTGTCTCTAATACCCTCTCTAAGATTTTTGAGTTATGTCTGCTTGAATCATGTTCCAATTGTTTCAGATCTGAACGATCTTGACTGCGGTGTCGTTATTGCAAATTCTAGGTTTAATGTGTTCAGTTATGCGGATGTTTTACTCCTAACAAGTTTAACAGTCACTGGTCTTCAAAGGCGTATATATTACGCTAATGATTATATTGTATATCACGGTCTTCGTTTTAACCCAGTAAAAACATCATGTACCGTTTTTGGCAAATACACTATGACACCAAACCCCAATTGGTATTTAGACAACTGTATGCGAAACGTTACTGACTCTTTTACGTATTTGGGAGTAACACTTTGTAGTAATCTAAGGAGTAAATTGCATATTGATGAGCGTATCCGCAAATGTCAAAGATTCTTTTCATTACAGAGTGCTGGCATGTGTAAACAGGATCATGCACAGAAGTAAAACTGCATGTTTGGAATACAGTATTAGTTCCTATACTTGTTTATGGTTGTGAGTGCATCAATACTCATAATATTGATAATGTGGATAAACTTCAAAGTAAACTGATAAAAGCATCCCTTGGTATTCCTAAGTTTTGCAGAACCACTCCACTACTCCATGCTATTAATTTACCAAAAATGCTGCTCAACAAATTATACATGCGTTTGTCACATCACGGCTCGATAACGGGAATGCTCTGCTTTACGGTCTCCCGCAGAATCAAATATCCGTCTTCAGCACATACAAAACACAGCAGCTCGTGTTGTAACTTTGTCCAGAAAGTCATGCCATATCACGCCAATCTTGAAAGAACTCCACTGGCTTCCTGTTTCACAGAGAATTGTTTTTAAACTTATGCTAATTGTTCATAAATCTTGTAATAGTATTGCTCCAATTTATATTTCTGAACTGCTTAAAGTCTACACTCCATCACGCAATTTGCGCTCCAGCAACATGTCACTCCTAAAGGAACAAACTTCAAAACGGAACTGGGGTGATAGGTCTTTTTCTGTCGCGGCTCCGAGACTCTGGAATCATCTTCCAACTAAACTCAAATCTTGTCATAGTATAACTAGATTTAAGTCAATGCTTAAAACTCATCTTATGTCACAATTCTTCAAAGATGATGTATATTTGTAATTGCATTGTACATGTATCTCAGTAAATATTTTTTTCCTATGCTATCATTGTAGATTGTTTGTATTCTTGTTTTTTCTTTGTTTCCGCACCTTGAGTGCCCAGCAGGGTGGATATGTGCGCGCTACAAATCTTTATTATTATTATTATTATTATTATTATTATTATTATTATTATTATTATTATTATTATTATTATTATTATTAGCTGTTCCCCGACAGGTCGGAACAGCTATTGTTTCTGTCAAGATTTTTATTTTTTTTTATTATTATTATTATTATTATTATTATTATTCTTTCTTTCTGGCAAAACCCATTGCCTTAACACGTGCACCTTCTTGGCGGCAAATGGCCTTCTTAGCATTGTCAGAAAGAGTCAACTCATATACCATATGGAAGCTTATGCCTTGACTTAGTTTCTAAATGTCATTAGACTAACATTCTTAATTAATTAGCTTAGTTATAGTCGCGTGAATATTTAATTAGGCAATCTTTTAATAACCATAGCTCAAGAAGTATACACCCGATCATCAAACTTTTTTCAGTTATACATTTGTGGGGTACTGTAGATGTGGCTTTTGGCCTAGAATGTCTTGTGACGTCATCATGACATCATTTATAGCGCATTTTGTATCTGTGTACAAAACACATGCACTGTGTGACCGAGTCGCTTCATTAATCGCGAGTGAATCTCAATATGTCTTTGTACATAGTACACGCACAAATATCACGGTGGGCTGAAGCGAGTCTATTTAAAAAACGATCTCTCTGAACTAGTTTTCGTTATTGGATTTTTCCTCTCGGTAACCTACGTACCAGCGGTTGCCCCGGTGACTGCGCGGTGCCGGTGATGTGTAAGTTGTCCGTACATTGTACACGTGAGACTTGTGTCGTAACGTTACGTTAGGAAAATATTCGGTGAATTGAAGCTAAAGACGATCACCGTTTAACCCTTGTTTACCGCCGGGACTTTTGAGTCCCAGCGCATTTCAAACCCCACTTGCATGTTGGGACGTTTGAGTCCTTCAGTATACGTGTAAGCAGTGGTTTGGAACACTAAGGAAGTCTACTGTGACTCTGAGGTCATCAGCTTTTTCCTAAAACTGCAGGAGTAGGTAGGTAAAAAGAACGGTGTTTGTTTTTATAAGTTGATCTCATAAATCCCCAATGATTTTTTGTAAGGTCTTTATGACCTAAACCTATTAGTGAGAAACCTACACATGTACAATTTGTTTTAGTATACAGATAATGACTATACAAAACTAACGTTAACATTTTTGTCATTAGTGTGCTGGCAATCCAATCTTTGTAGGAATTTTGTTGTTGTCAAAGTAGGCATGAATTTGTGTGGGACCAACTCGTGCCTTCACCAACTCGTACCTGCACTATAGTCAACTCGTACCTTCACCGTGTAGGCTACAAATGAAGGAACATAGTCACAGATTTGAGTGATGTAACATAACGTTGATGGTGTATACAACGTTTTGTATAGCTAGTTACAGGGGAAACAAGAAACTCGACATGGAATGAAATTTGATGAGTGCCATCCATTAACATTGTCATCAATCATATCCTAAATTTTAGGCTATTCTCAGACGGTCCTACTAAAACCAAAACTGACGATAACTCACGACAACTCGACAACAACTCACGACAACTTGTTGTGAGTTGTCGTCAGTTCTTGTCAGTCATGTCAGTTGTCGTCATTTGTCGGTTTTTAGTAGGACCCGGTCCTATTAAAAACCAAACACTCACGACAACTCACGATAACCACATTTTCACAAACTGAAAGCCTGTATGTATGCCACTGTCCCTTATAAACATATTTTTAACTTTATTTTTGAGTTTCCAGTGCATTTAGAACGTGTTGTTGTGAGTTGTCAGTTGTCGGTTTTTAGTAGGACCCTTCTCAGATAACAATCAAATATATCAGAAAGAGTCAAGTCATGTACCATATGGAAGCTTATGCCTTGACTTAGTTTCTAAATGTCATTAGACTAAAATTCTTAATTAATTAGCTTAGTTATCGTCGCGTGAATATTTAATTAGGCAATCTTTTAATAGCCATAGCTCAAGAAGTATACACCCGATCATCAAACCTTTTTCAGTTATACATTTGTGGGGTACTGTAGATGTGGCTTTTGGCCTAGAATGTCTTGTGACGTCATCATGACATCATTTATAGCGCATTTTGTATCTGTGTACAAAACACATGCACTGTGTGACCGAGTCGCTTCATTAATCGCGAGTGAATCTCAATGTCTTTGTACATAGTACACGCACAAATATCACGGTGGGCTGATGCGAGTCTATTTAAAAAACGATGTCTGAACTAGTTTTCGTTATTGGATTTGTCCTCTCGGTAACCTACATACCAGCGGTTTGCCCCGGTGACTGCGCGGTGCCGGTGATGTACAAGTTGTCCGTACATTGTACATGTGAGACTTGTGTCGTAACGTTACGTTAGGATTATTTGTTGAAGTGAAGCTAAAGACGATCACCGTTTAACCCTTTGTTTACCGCCGGGACTTTTGAGTCCCAGCGCATTTCAAACCCCACTTGCATGTTGGGACGTTTGAGTCCTTCACTATACGTGTAAGCAGTGGTTTGGAACACTAAGGAAGTCTACTGTGAGTCTGAGGTCATCAGCTTTTTCCTAAAACTGCAGGAGTAGGTAGGTAAAAGGAACGGTCTTTTTTTTATAAGTTGACCTCATAAATCCCCAATGATTTTTTGTAAGGTCTTTATGACCTAAACCTATACTGAGAAACCTATACATGTACAATTTGTTTTAGTATACAGATAATGACTATACAAAACTAACGTTAACATTTTTGTCATTAGTGTGCTGGCAATCCAGGTGTAGGAATTTTGTTGTTGTCAAAGTAGGCATGAATTTGTGTGGGACCAACTCGTGCCTTCACCAACTCGTGCCTTCACCAACTCGTACCTGCACTATTGTCTATATTTGTAAGGTCTTTATGACCTAAACCTATACTGAGAAACATATACATGTACAATTTGTTTTAGTATACAGATAATGACTATACAAAACTAACGTTAACATTTTTGTCATTAGTGTGCTGGCAATCCAGGTGTAGGAATTTTGTTGTTGTCAAAGTAGGCATGAATTTGTGTGGGACCAACTCGTGCCTTCACCAACTCGTACCTGCACTATTGTCTATATTTGTAAGGTCTTTATGACCTAAACCTATACTGAGAAACCTATACATGTACAATTTGTTTTAGTATACAGATAATGACTATACAAAACTAACGTTAACACTTGTGTCATTAGTGTGCTGGCAATCCAATCTTTGGTGTAGGGATTTTGTTGTTGTCAAAGTAGGCATGAATTTGTGTGGGACCAACTCGTGCCTTCACCAACTCGTACCTGCACTATAGTCAACTCGTACCTTCACTCGCACCAAGTTGACCTCATAAATCCCCAATGATTTTTTGTAAGGTCTTTATGACCTAAACCTATAGTGAGAAACCTATACATGTAAAATTTGTTTTAGTATACAGATAATGACTATACAAAACTAACGTTAACATTTTTGTCATTAGTGTGCTGGCAATCCAATCTTTGGTGTAGGAATTTTGTTGTTGTCAAAGTAGACATGAATTTGTGTGGGACCAACTCGTGCCTTCACCAACTCGTACCTGCACTATAGTCAACTCGTACCTTCACTCGCACCAAGTGCACCTTGCGGACGCCTCACCATGTACAAATGAAGGAACATAGTCACAGATTTGAGTGATGTAACATAACGTTGATGGTGTATACAACGTTTTGTATAGCTGTAGTTGGCAGGGGAAACAAGAAACTCGACATGGAATGAAATTTAGATGAGTGCCATCCATTAACATTGTCATCAATCATATCCTAAATTTTAGGCCATTCTCAGACGGTCCTACTAAAAACCGACAACTGACGACAACTGACGACAACTGACGACAACTTGTTGTGAGTTGTCGTCAGTTGTTGTCAGTCATGTCAGTTGTCGTCAGTTGTCGGTTTTTGAGTGATGTAACATAACGTTGATGGTGTATACAACGTTTTGTATAGCTGTAGTTGGCAGGGGAAACAAGAAACTCGACATGGAATGAAATTTAGATGAGTGCCATCCATTAACATTGTCATCAATCATATCCTAAATTTTAGGCCATTCTCAGACGGTCCTACTAAAAACCGACAACTGACGACAACTCACGACAACTCATGATAACTCAGGACAACTCACGACAACTTGTTGTGAGTTGTTGTCGTCATGTTGTTGTCGTCAGTTGTCGGTTTTAGTAGGACCCGGTCCTACTAAAAACCAACAACTCACGACAACTCACGACAACTCACAACAACTCACGACAACCACATTTTCAAAAACTTAAAGCCTGTATGTAATGGTCAATTTCAAGATCAGGGTTAGGCCTATAACTTAGGTTGGGGGTCGCATCATAACATTCATAGTCCAACAAGAACGGAACAGCTTTGTGTTCGTCCGTAGGACAAACACCGGTAAAAAAAAATTGATCAAGAGCTTTAGTGATGATAAACAAAGGGTTAAGTAGTATGCCGCCCTCTTGTGACAATCATTAACTGTCAAGATTTTGAGGTTTGTAGCGCAAATAGCGTGCAGCACCGTTACAAGAGGATCCTTTTCAACCAATTAATTGTAATACTTCGGATGTTAATGATCCCAAACGGTTTTTATAATGTACCAATCCCCAAAAGACGTCAATGCAGTAAATATAGACATTTTTATTTAAGCATTCGTTTGTACACGGAAGCTGCAGAGTGAACCTGTCTCTTAACTTGTTGGCCTCAAATAGTGAACAAATAATTATGAATCAGGACACCAAATAATATTTTATGTTTTAATGTTTTAACCCTGCTGCTAGAGGGACCGGATGTACTCCAGTTCTTAAAAACGCTTTTTTTTTTTGCCCCTTTAATACTCGACCAAAAACAGATACCACTTGACTTTGTCACCTTCGACCCCTCATATACGAGTGTGCTGGAGTTGAAGGTATATCGGGTTACATGTGAAATCTCGCATAATGTTCTGTATGCATACACAAACCGTGTGTGTGTGTAGGCCTAGGCCTACAACTTAGGTTGAGGGTCGCGTCATAATCATAGTCCAACAACAACGGAACAGCTTGGTGTTCGTCCATAGGACAAACACCTAATGTCTAGTTATTATTATTATTATTATTATTATTATTAGCTGTTCCCCGACAGGTCGGAACAGCTATTGTTTCTGTCAAGATTTTTATTTTTTTTTATTATTATTATTATTATTATTATTAGCTGTTCCCCGACAGGTCGGAACAGCTATTGTTTCTGTCAAGATTTTTTTTTATTTTTATTATTATACTTTCTTTCTGGCAAAACCCATTGCCTTAACACGTGCACTTTCTTGGCGGCAAATGGCCTTCTTAGCATTGTCAGAAAGAGTCAACTCATATACCATATGGAAGCTTATGCCTTGACTTAGTTTCTAAATGTCATTAGACTAAAATTCTTAATTAATTAGCTTAGTTATAGTCGCGTGAATATTTAATTAGGCAATCTTTTAATAGCCATAGCTCAAGAAGTATACACCCGATCATCAAACTTTTTTCAGTTATACATTTGTGGGGTACTGTAGATGTGCCTTTTGGCCTAGAATGTCTTGTGGCGTCATCATGACATCATTTATAGCGCGTTTTGTATCTGTGTACAAAACACATGCACTGTGTGACCTAGTCGCTTCATTAATCGCTAGTGAATCTCAATATGTCTTTGTACATAGTACACGCACAAATATCACGGTGGGCTGAAGCGAGTCTAATTAAAAACGTAGTTTTCGTTATTGGATTTTTCCTCTCGGTAACCTACGTACCAGCGGTTTGCCCCGGTGTGACCGCGGTGATGCACAATTTGTCCGTACATGTCACAGTTGTGTCGTTGGTTTAACATACGTTAGGATTATTCGGTGAAGTGAAAGACGATCACCGTTTAACCCTTTGTTTACCGCCGGGACTTTCATGTGAAGGTATGTACACTTTCACATTTATTATACATGTATATTTGTTTTAGTATACAGCTAATGACTACACAAAACTAACGTTAACATTTTGTCATTAGTGTGCTGGCCATGTAAATGTGTATCGTCCATGTACGTAATTCGCCGCACTCGTGAAATGACGCACCTACCTTTGGTTTAGCATTTCTCGGAAAACTTACAAAACTATGGCGTATTACTGGTTGCATAAACTTATCTAAGTCGTGCTTGTTCCAGAAATAACAATTATAGTGAAATTGTATGATTTACTGGAAAGGTAGTGCTTGTGAAAGTGGAAAAAGTTGTTTAACCACTGATTTTACTAGATACAAATGAAATAGTAAGAGATTTACATGACCTCATTTTTTTTTCACGCACATCTGTGATTTTATTGTTCTATGCCGTCAACAAGCTGTTGTCTGTGGAAACCAAAATATATGAATGCTTTGCATTTGCAATGATTTTTTTAAGAAATACTGATCCTCAAGTTGGACACTAATTACTTTGTGCACAACACGTATACATAATACACGTTATGGACCCGTTTTTCAAATCCTACATATGTTTAACTGATGCCGCTCTAGCTAGGCACCATTACTAACGTGTAGCGTACCGATAGTGAGAAACCTATACATGTACAATTTGTTTTAGTATACAGATAATGACTATACAAAACTAACGTTAACATTTTTGTCATTAGTGTGCTGGCAATCCAATCTTTGGTGTAGGAATTTTGTTGTTGTCAAAGTAGGCATGAATTTGTGTGGGACCAACTCGTGCCTTCACCAACTCGTACCTGCACTATAGTCAACTCGTACCTTCACTCGCACCAAGTGCACCTTGCGGACGCGTCACCATGTACAAATGAAGGGACATAGTCACAGATTTGAGTGATGTAACATAACGTTGATGGTGTATACAACGTTTTGTATAGCTGTAGTTGGCAGGGGAAACAAGAAACTCGACATGGAATGAAATTTAGATGAGTGCCATCCATTAACATTGTCATCAATCATATCCTAAATTTTAGGCCATTCTCAGACGGTCCTACTAAAAACCGACAACTGACGACAACTCACGACAACTTGTTGTGAGTTGTCGTCAGTTGTTGTCAGTCATGTCAGTTGTCGGTTTTTGAGTGATGTAACATAACGTTGATGGTGTATACAACGTTTTGTATAGCTGTAGTTGGCAGGGGAAACAAGAAACTCGACATGGAATGAAATTTAGATGAGTGCCATCCATTAACATTGTCATCAATCATATCCTAAATTTTAGGCCATTCTCAGACGGTCCTACTAAAAACCGACAACTGACGACAACTCACGATAACTCAGGAGACAACTTGTTGTGAGTTGTTGTCAGTCATGTCAGTTGTCGGTTTTTAGTAGGACCCGGTCCTACTAAAAACCAACAACTCACGACAACTCACAACAACTCACGACAACCACATTTTCAAAAACTTAAAGCCTGTATGTAATGGTCAATTTCAAGATCAGGGTTAGGCCTATAACTTAGGTTGGGCGTCGCATCATAACATTCATAGTCCAACAAGAACGGAACAGCTTTGTGTTCGTCCGTAGGACAAACACCGGTTAAAAAAAATTGATCAAGAGCTTCAGTGATGATAAACAAAGGGTTAAGTAGTATGCCGCCCTCTTGTGACAATTTTTGACCGTCAAATCGACCTAAAATCGGCCAATGCATCTTTAAGGCCTGAACCCAATGGTCAATGTCAAGATCAGGCCTAGGCCTACAACTTAGGTTGAGGGTCGCGTCATAATCATAGTCCAACAACAACGGAACAGCTTGGTGTTCGTCCATAGGACAAACACCTAATGTCTAGTTATTATTAGCTGTTCCCCGACAGGTCGGAACAGCTATTGTTTCTGTCAAGATTTTTATTTTTTTTTATTATTATTCTTTCTTTCTGGCAAAACCCATTGCCTTAACACGTGCACTTTCTTGGCGGCAAATGGCCTTCTTAGCATTGTCAGAAAGAGTCAACTCATATACCATATGGAAGCTTATGCCTTGACTTAGTTTCTAAATGTCATTAGACTAACATTCTTAATTAATTAGCTTAGTTATAGTCGCGTGAATATTTAATTAGGCAATCTTTTAATAACCATAGCTCAAGAAGTATACACCCGATCATCAAACTTTTTTCAGTTATACATTTGTGGGGTACTGTAGATGTGGCTTTTGGCCTAGAATGTCTTGTGACGTCATCATGACATCATTTATAGCGCATTTTGTATCTGTGTACAAAACACATGCACTGTGTGACCGAGTCGCTTCATTAATCGCGAGTGAATCTCAATGTCTTTGTACATAGTACACGCACAAATATCACGGTGGGCTGAAGCGAGTCTATTTAAAAAACGATCTCTCTGAACTAGTTTTCGTTATTGGATTTTTCCTCTCGGTAACCTACGTACCAGCGGTTTGCCCCGGTGACTGCGCGGTGCCGGTGATGTACAAGTTGTCCGTACATTGTACATGTGAGACTTGTGTCGTAACGTTCGTTACGTTAGGAAAATATTCGGTGAATTGAAGCTAAAGACGATCACCGTTTAACCCTTTTGTTTACCGCCGGGACTTTTGAGTCCCAGCGCATTTCAAACCCCACTTGCATGTTGGGACGTTTGAGTCCTTCGGTATACGTGTAAGCAGTGGTTTGGAACACTAAGGAAGTCTACTGTGAGTGTGACTCTGAGGTCATAAGCTTTTTCCTAAAAGAACGGTTTTTGTTTTTATAAGTTGATCTCATAAATTCCCAATGATTTTTTGTGGTCTTTATGACCTAAACCTATTAGTGAGAAACCTATACATGTACAATTTGTTTTAGTATACAGATAATGACTATACAAAACTAACGTTAACATTTTTGTTGTCAAAGTAGGCATGAATTTGTGTGGGACCAACTCGTACCTGCACTATAGTCAACTCGTACCTTCACCGTGTAGGCTACAAATGAAGGAACATAGTCACAGATTTGAGTGATGTAACATAACGTTGATGGTGTATACAACGTTTTGTATAGCTAGTTGGTGGGGAAACAAGAAACTCGACATGGAATGAAATTTAGATGAGTGCCATCCATTAACATTGTCATCAATCATATCCTAAATTTTAGGCCATTCTCATTGTAAGGTCTTTATGACCTAAACCTATTAGTGAGAAACCTATACATGTACAATTTGTTTTAGTATACAGATAATGACTATACAAAACTAACGTTAACATTTTGTGTTGTTGTCAAAGTAGGCATGAATTTGTGTGGGACCAACTCGTACCTGCACTATAGTCAACTCGTACCTTCACCGTGTAGGCTACAAATGAAGGAACATAGTCACAGATTTGAGTGATGTAACATAACGTTGATGGTGTATACAACGTTTTGTATAGCTAGTTGGCAGGGGAAACAAGAAACCGACATGGAATGAAATTTAGATGAGTGCCATCCATTAACATTGTCATCAATCATATCCTAAATTTTAGGCCATTCTCAGACGGTCCTACTAAAACCAAAAACTTACGACAACTCACGACAACTCACGACAACTCATTTACAACTCACGACAACTTGTTGTGAGTTGTCGTCAGTTCTGTCAGTCATGTCAGTTGTCGTTATTTGTCGGTTTTAGTAGGCCCCGTCCTACTAAACCAACAACTCACGACAACTCACGACAACTCACGACAACTCACAACAACTCACGACAACCACATTTTCAACAACTTAAAGCCTGTATGTAATGGTCAATTTCAAGATCAGGGTTAGGCCTATAACTTAGGTTGGGGGTCGCATCATAACATTCATAGTCCTACAAGAACGGAACAGCTTTGTGTTCGTCCGTAGGACAAACACCGGTAAAAAAAAAATGATCAAGAGCTTCAGTGATGATAAACAAAGGGTTAAGTAGTATGCCGCCCTCTTGTGACAATTTTTGACCGTCAAATCGACCTAAAATCGGCCAATGCATCTTTAAGGCCTGAACCCAATGGTCAATGTCAAGATCAGGCCTAGGCCTACAACTTAGGTTGAGGGTCGCGTCATAATCATAGTCCAACAACAACGGAACAGCTTGGTGTTCGTGCATAGGACAAACACCTAATGTCTAGTTATTATTATTCTTTCTTTCTTTCTCGCAAAACCCCATTGCTTTAACACGTGCACTTTCTTGGCGGCAAATGGCCTTCTTAGCATTATCAGAAAGAGTCAAGTCATGTACCATATGGAAGCTTATGCCTTGACTTAGTTTCTAAATGTCATTAGACTAACATTCTTAATTAATTAGCTTAGTTATAGTCGCGTGAATATTTAATTAGGCAATCTTTTAATAACCATAGCTCAAGTATACACCCTGATCATCAAACTTTTTCAGTTATACATTTGTGGGTACTGTAGATGTGGCTTTTGGCCTAGAATGTCTTGTGACGTCATCATGACATCATTTATAGCGCATTTTGTATCTGTGTACAAAACACATGCACTGTGTGACCGAGTCGCTTCATTAATCGCGAGTGAATCTCAATATGTCTTTACATAGTACACGCACAAATATCACGGTGGGCTGAAGCGAGTCTATTTAAAAACGATCTCTGAACTAGTTTTCGTTATTGGATTTTTCCTCTCGGTAACCTACATACCAGCGGTTTGCCCCGGTGACTGCGCGGTGCCGGTGATGTACAAGTTGTCCGTACATTGTACATGTGAGACTTGTGTCGTAACGTTACGTTAGGAAAATATTCGGTGAATTGAAGCTAAAGACGATCACCGTTTAACCCTTTGTTTACCGCCGGGACTTTTTGAGTCCCAGCGCATTTCAAACCCCACTTGCATGTTGGGACGTTTGAGTCCTTCAGTATACGTGTAAGCAGTGGTTTGGAACACTAAGGAAGTCTACTGTGACTCTGAGGTCATCAGCTTTTTCCTAAAACTGCAGGAGTAGGTAGGTAAAAAGAACGGTTTTTGTTTTTATAAGTTGATCTCATAAATCCCCAATGATTTTGTGTAAGGTCTTTATGACCTAAACCTATTAGTGAGAAACCTATACATGTACAATTTGTTTTAGTATACAGATAATGACTATACAAAACTAACGTTAACATTTTTGTCATTAGTGTGCTGGCAATCCAATCTTTGGTGTAGGAATTTTGTTGTTGTCAAAGTAGGCATGAATTTGTGTGGGACCAACTCGTGCCTTCACCAACTCGTACCTGCACTATAGTCAACTCGTACCTTCACCATGTAGGCTACAAATGAAGGAACATAGTCACAGATTTGAGTGATGTAACATAACATTGATGGTGTATACAACGTTTTGTATAGCTAGTTGGCAGGGGAAACAAGAAACTCGACATGGAATGAAATTTAGATGAGTGCCATCCATTAACATTGTCATCAATCATATCCTAAATTTTAGGCCATTCTCAGACGGTCCTACTAAAAACCAAAAACTGACGACAACTCACGACAACTCACGACAACTCACGACAACTTGTTGTGAGTTGTCGTCAGTCATGTCAGTTGTCGTCATTTGTCGGTTTTTAGTAGGACCCGGTCCTATTAAAAACCAAACACTCACGACAACTCACGATAACCACATTTTCACAAACTGAAAGCCTGTATGTATGCCACTGTCCCTTATAAACATATTTTTAACTTTATTTTTGAGTTTCCAGTGCATTTAGAACGTGTTGTTGTGAGTTGTCGTCAGTTGTCGGTTTTTAGTAGGACCCTTCTCAGATAACAATCAAATT
This sequence comes from Zoroaster sp. YZ-2022, assembly GCA_029582265.1. Classification (NCBI taxonomy): domain Eukaryota; kingdom Metazoa; phylum Echinodermata; class Asteroidea; order Forcipulatida; family Zoroasteridae; genus Zoroaster; species Zoroaster sp. YZ-2022. The sequence goes on from CM055818.1 coordinate 36,615,214, forward strand.
AAATAAAATCTTTCTGGACAATTATTTGACATGAAAAGTCCAAAATATTAATGAAACATAAAGTAAACTTAATGTTAACACTAGTATTTGGTGAAAAAAATGTGAGGTTAAGCATTATACATGATTCAGAAATTTTAATCACAATATTTACTCAAGAGTAATTCCATTTGGATAGAAACATTCTGTGATCAACATACTCAAATTTAAAGGTTTTAATTTAAAGTTTCAAACAAACTCCTTTCAGCGTTATAGCATTAAATCAAGAGAGCAGCGAACATATCTACAAAAATAGCATTGTAATTTTCTTTTAGGATACTCTATTAGAATTAAAAAATTTTAACAAGGAAGTGTGCTTTCTTTTTCATTTACAGAATAGACCGTGAACTCAAAAGACCCCAGTCTCCCTATGGACACAGAGTCATCCGATGAGGCTCCATCCCTAACAGCCGGCACCCATGACGGCACTTTGGCAGAGCGTATTTGCTGGGTTCGTGACAATTTGGGACTTCAGAAATCAAATCGCACGTGGTTAGTGAGGACAACGCCCAGCATATTACAGTAACCCGAAAGGTAATTGTGCAATCTTTTTGTTGCATATATTTTGGTTCCTTGTCAGAAGTGACAGCGAAAGAGAATGTTGTGTCATTTGTAACGTTCTTCTCGTTTAAGTAACCCTTCATAAATTGTCATTGACTTGCGTGTCCACAAAGTCAAATCATCTCCATGGTAAAACAAGCAAGAATTGGTCTGTGTTCTTCTAAGTAAAGATTTACAGATAAACATCTATTTCTGAAAAATGTTTGTGGTACAATTTGTTCATTAAAAACATAATACTAAATCTATTATTTTCCAATAATTTCTACTGCAGGTTTAACCTCCAGTCGTTGAAAGGCAGCATCGTCCCCAGCGGAAGCGACCTGATGAACCAGGGACTTAATAAGAAGACATACAAAAGGTGGAAGCTGCTGTTTTAAGGAAAGCAAAGGGCTGGAATAAACCTGGTATTAACCAAAAAAAACTTTCCTAAATGAAAATAATTTCTTAGGATAATTGCCACATTTCAATAAAGAAGGAACTATTTTTGTCATCTCCTTACAGGACATTGTGGTGTACAAGATAACTGTACAGTTTAATCTGATCACATCAGTGGAAATTTTTATTTACATCCGTTTGCAGTTTGAAAAAAAATCTTGAAATTTTACTCTTCTTTATTAAAAGTGCCCATCCCAGAAAGAGTTTTTATCAAACTTAAATGTCTTACAGCAGAAAACAAGAAGAGACAGCAACAATGTTGTACTTTTTATTTTATGATAACATGTCAACTAAGACTGGAACCAACATCATCGACATTATATAGTTTGGTGAAAATCATCGGCACTATTATGCATATGCATAAAAATAACACAATTTCTTATGAACGAGTAAGTATAGTTATTAAAGGGAAGTATCGTCATGATCAGAGCAGACTTTCAGCAGGGTATGGAATCATTATCCATCATTTAAAGATGACTGCAAATTACTGGCTTCTTTATATAGCAGAAACGGTAATATGACCTTATCATGTGGGAAATTATTTCCAGTCACTGAGTTAATCCAAAACAAACACTACAAGTCCATGACCTGTGACAAGATTTTTTATATCGATTTCTGGGGAAAACACATAAAATGCTGGTTTTCAAAGTTTTTAAGTTATGGAAAATACCATTGGAGATGAATCTTTATCAAGAATATATTTGAAGTTGATGTCATGATTGATTTGAGTTTCATGAATAAAGAGTTTAACTCATGATTGTACATGAAATAATAGTTTCTCTTGTATTTATTTGTAAATGGTCTAAGTCACATTTCATTTTAGACCGTCACATCGACCTGAAATCGGGTACTGCATCTTTAAGGTCTCAACCCAATCGTCAATTTCAAGATCAGGGTTAGGCCTATAACTTAGGTTGGGGGTCGCATCATAACATTCATAGTCCAACAAGAACGGAACAGCTTTGTGTTCGTCCGGAGGACAAACACCGGTAAAAAAAAATTGATCAAGTGCTTTAGTGATGATAAACAAAGGGTTAAGTAGTATGCCGCCCTCTTGTGACAATCATTAACTGTCAAGATGCTAAATCACGTTTTATACACGTACAGTTATGTAATGCTAACCGGCTTAGATGAATCTCTAAAAAACCGTTTCAGTTCTATGCCGCCCTCCTCTGACAATTATTAACTCAAGACTTTCTGTTTTGTTGCCCTATGCAAGGCAACACTGTTATGAGAACCTTGTTTTTAACCAATTAATTATATTCCTACGGATGTTAATGATCCCAAACGATTTCTCAATTCAACTTGTCCGTACATGTCAGACTTCTGTCGTTGTTTAACATACATGTACATGTACGTTAGGATTATTCTCTGAAGTGAAAGACGATTACCGTTAAAGTAGTATGCCGCCCTCTTGTGACATAACTTGTCCGCACATGTCAGACTTCTGTCGTTGTTTAACATACATGTACATGTACGTTAGGATTATTCTCTGAAGTGAAAGACGATTACCGTTAAAGTAGTATGCCGCCCTCTTGTGACAATTATTTTAAGATTAGCGCAAATAGCGTGCAGCACCGTAACAAGAGTTGTCAATGTCAAGATCAGGCCTAGGCCTACAACTTAGGTTGAGGGTCGCGTCATGATCATAGTCCAACAACAACGGAACAGCTTGGTGTTCGTCCATAGGACAAACACCTAATGTCTAGTTATTATTATTATTATTATTATTATTATTATTATTATTATTATTATTATTATTATTATTATTATTATTATTAGTAGTAGTAGTAGTAGTAGTAGTAGTAGTAGTAGTATTATTATTATTATTATTATTATTATTATTATTATTATTATTATTATTATTATTATTATTATTATTATTATTATTATTATTATATTATTATTATTATTATTATTATTATTATTATTATTATTATTATTATTATTATTATTATTATTATTATTATTATTATTATTATTATTATTATTAATTATTAATTATTATTATTATTATTATTATTATTATTATTATTATTATTATTATTATTATTATTATTATTATTATTATTATTAATTATTATTATTATTATTATTATTATTATTATTATTATTATTATTATTATTATTATTATTATTATTATTATTATTATTATTATTATTATTATTATTATTATTATTATTATTATTATTATTATTATTATTATTATTATTATTATTATTATTATTATTATTATTATTATTATTATTATTATTATTATTATTATTATTATTATTATTATTATTATTATTATTATTATTATTATTATTATTATTATTATTATTATTATTATTATTATTATTATTATTATTATTATTATTATTATTATTATTATTATTATTATTATTATTATTATTATTATTATTATTATTATTATTATTATTATATAAGTTTTGAGGCTTTGCATGGTGGAATATCGATATCGTTTCGGTTTGCGGTAACACCATGTGTTTATCTCAACTAACGTGAAGCTGAGATACAGGTTCTGAACAACTCGTATCTCAACCTTCGTTAAGTGAGAAAGGTTCAAGGGAGAACCAATTTCGGGCAACTCGTTTTTCTCTACTGTCGCTAAGTGAGAAATATGGTTCAGGGAGAACCATGGGGACTTCACGGGTTAATATGGTTCAGGGAGAACCATAGGGACTTCACGGGTTATTCTCTACGTTTCGATTAGCCTGTTCTAATCTTCTTCAGGAGAATGAAGAGGTTTGCCGATGCAACTCCTTAAGTAGTATTTGCTGGGATTATGTGTAGAATGGGAAGTGTTCCGATTGGTGCTACTGTTGTGTGATGTGTTGTGATTGGTTGCCACCGTGGCATTGTTCTTGTTGTGTGTGTTTCCGCCTGCTGTGTGTGAGTTGCCTGCTCGCTGAGGCGTATCAGTTGACAGTGGGGTGTGGGTGTTGGTGGATGGTAGGTAGGATTGAATGCCAAATGTTGCTGATGAAATAGCCGATGTCCTGGGGGACAGTGTCATGTTTATGAATCTGGTTATTGTTATTGTTATTATTATTATTATTATACAAGGCGGGCTCGGAGGTTGGGGGGTTGTTTGTAGGCAATGATGGGTTTATCCTTGAAGGTCTGCTTGAGTGTGTCATCATCCTGTAGTATGGGGTTAAGTTCATGTATATTAACTCTGACTTCCCTTGTCCTTCATTGCATCTGATGAAGTAGCTGTAGCTACGAAAGCTTATGCCTATTTTTAAGTTTAGTTAGTCTTAAAAGTGCTACCATTTATATATATATATCTTATTCTACCTGACTAACACGGCTGCATACAGATCTATGTTCGATATCTGAATGTAATAATTGTTGTTTATTCCTTTAACAACGATATAATCTTTCTAAAGGTTCGCTTTTTAAATTCTATTGTGCGGGTCGCCTTAGCCAAACACGGATGATATATTATCTTTAAGGTATTGGATTGGTTATTCAAAAATGGTTGTCGATCGGTGAGGTACAGGGCACACGTTCCCCCATTTTTTTTTCAAATGGGCAGCAGTATATCAATAATGTCGCCCCCACCCCACTCTGTTGATGACCCATAAATGAATATGTCCCCCACCAAGAACATTAAAATTCACGCCGTTTTTGCTGATCCAATCAAATTAGGGTTGTTTTTGTTTTAGATTGTTGCGTTCAAATTAATTTCCAGGCAGTCATTATTTCGTTCCTGTAATTCACAATTTCGATTATTTAGTTCCGTTTCGTTTTTTGGCATTCATGACTCAACTATGTCATCCTGAAATTGGATGTGCAAAGGTTTTTGTAGATTTTTTTTATTTTCGCTTTATAGGCAAACGATTTCATCTTAAGAGTATTCAAATGTGTCCATGGCAAATTTCAGTGTGTTGATGATTTTTATTGTTGTGAGTTATGAAAGCCAACTTCTTTTGTGTCGCTATCCAAATCCAATCCAATTCTTTCTTTCCCTTTTGGGGGGACGTTTGTTGTTTTTGGTTTCTGTTTTTGATTTTGGTTTTGGTGTGTGTGTGTGTGTGTGCGTGTGTGTGTGTGTGTTCTTGGTGGGGTGCTTTCTTTAGCCTACAATCTCCTGACTCGATAGGCAAATGAGACAGTTTAAAAAAGCAATCCGTCCTAAAATTTTATATCCGAGCCTGAGAATTGAAAGTTAAAATGAAAATGTGACAAATTAATCCCAATTGATGAAATTCAATTTTTTTTCAACTGCTTGTGACTGGTCCGGATGAAATTGAATGAACAAGACCTTCAATTAAAACGTTTTCAAACATTTTCATTCAATTTAATACCCGACTCATTCAATTTGATTTGAAAATGAATGATCATTTACATCATCGTTCAATCAGAAAAAGGATACAATCAAATTCACAAGTTGAGCATTCTATTTTCATTTAACCCAACAAAATAAGTACGTTCAAATTGAATTAATCGCAAAGTCCAGTCAATTTCATCACAACCAGTCGCAAGCGGTTGATCAAGAATTCAGTTTGATCAATTGGCATTTACTTGTCACATTTTTTCTTTCAATTCTCAGGCACGGGTAGGACTTTTTTAAGGACTGATTCTTTTCCTAACTGTCTCACATGCCTTGCGCGTAAGGAAATTGCAGGCTCAAGAAAGCAACACCCCCAAGCAAGCAAAAAAGGAAAGAAAGGCAAACTTAAGGGAAAACATGAAAGAATGACAAATATTGCAAATGGGAACAGCTCTGTTATGCAAGATGACTCGTCGGGATATTCAGATTATTGTTTGGTATTTTCAAATGTTTGGCATTGGAATAAAAATCATGAAACTGTATATAGCGACACAAAAGAAGAAGTTTCGACAAAAAACGTTTTGAAACTGGCCGGGAAAACCTACATTACAAAATGCCTACGAGAATCACATCCCAGGATTTCATCACCAATTTCACACCACCTACGTTTTTTTTTATTCTTTACTTTTATTTTTTATAACAATTCCCTCATCTGGGTATAACAATGGTGTATTTAATGCCCGGGCGACTGAACTCAACAAATGAAGGTTAGTCCTTCGAAAGGTTAAAAGAAACATGTCAATTGTGTGCCACTGACACAGGCCTGGTGGTACCTGAAAACAAAACCATTCCCAGTAGTAATCCCATGGAACTCGTTTTTTCACCCATTGTATCCAAACTATACTGAAGAGATATGTATGAAAACCAACTATGAAAGTTTCAGCTTATTTCGTTTTGTCATGACCAAGAAAATAGTGAACATGCATTAATTTTTTTGCATGCATTCTAATGTGGAAGTAGATCAAGGCCGTGATCAATATAAAATTTGTAATACATTTCTCATGCTCTCAAAATGACAGCATGTTAGAGAAATTATTTATCAGGATGTTTGGTATCATCACCAACTTCACACCAAGAAAGTTTTTTAGATTATAATTTAGATCATAATTCAGTAACATATCATCGGTCGATTCCTTTAAGAGTGCTCCAGAATCGAGGGAAAAGATACTCTTTCCTAAATTAGAAACGGCAATAGTTGTTTCAATTTTCTTAACGCACCCGATACTCCAAATTTGTGTCAGTAGATAACGTCTCAAAAGGATCAATTTCATCTTGCTATTAACAAGCACAGGTTATAATCTGGTAGTCTGGATTACAATTGGTGTCGTTTTAAGTGAGTGGCACATGTATATTGCGTAGCATGCAGCAATGGCACGCTTAATTCACACGGTAGTCGATCGTTTCATGAATTATTATTATTATTATTATTATTATTATTATTATTATACATTTCTGGTAATGAAACCAAGGATGCCTCAAAAGCACACTTAAGCACTGTAGCTCGGAAGCCTGAGGAAACCTGTAAACAAGGGCGCTTGCTATGTGAACCAGAAATACCGGGGTAAACCCCTACTCTTCCACGATAAGTGTTCTGGGTTATTTTACGTGCATTACTTAATCTAGTACACGGGACCTACGGCTTAACGTCCCATCCGAAGGACGAAGCAAATTGTTTCTGTATACATCGTGTAACAGTCGTAGCAACGTTCTAATTAGGCTATAACTATTTTATGTTCTTCTTTAAATTAAATGTTAACGACGAAAATATTTAACGATTGCGATTATGCGATTATGCATGTGCCACCCAGATTATAACGACTGTTAATAGCAAGATGAAATTGATCCTTTTGAGACGTTATCTACTGACACAAATTTGGAGTATCGGGTGCTTAACACCAAGTAAGTTTCCCATAACAATTCAAACATTTTGTTATTTTTGAAATACTAATGCTATACCTAACCCTTAACAGCTTCCGATCAACAAGATCATATTGTTCAATACAATTATTTGAATTACGTTTCATGACCGTAATGAATGAGAATACTAAGGTCACTATAAGATAAGGTCAGCCAGAACTATGAAAATAGTTCATGGGAACACCAACCCAGCTTCAGAAAATTTGCAAACAAATTTTCTTTGAATTGTTTGGTATGCAGTGATCCGTTGCAACCTATTTTAACCTTAAAAGAAGGCAACATAAACCACACAGGATAATAAGTTAAGAAATACATTTAATAAAGAAAATTACACAATTAGTACAAACAGTATATGTGTGGCGGTCCAGGAAAACCCAACACATGGTCAAATTTTTACAATTCTTGTTGAGCATTTAATCAAGTAATACACCCTTTACTGATCTCATAACAGTTTTAATGAGTTCAATATTCAAACCACAACTAAAGTTATGACCTTGCAAAGACAGTTCTAAAACCCCCAAACGGAGAAATTAGGCTTCAAAGTTAGCTATGCAGTAAACGTAAATCCCTTGAATTGAGGTGAAATTGACATTATAGTAAAAATAGTGTAAAAGTGTTTTTCATTTCTTTCAAACTAAGATTTTTCACATAAAGGAGTTATGGTAAATTTTTACGTAAATCGGTCCATAATTACAAAATGTGCGTGGCGACTTCCGACGGGTTTTCCCAGACTGCCACACATAATAGTAGGTATCTGATATCTATACTATAGAGAGCTTCAAACTGTATTTAGCCTTTATTGGTTGTATGCTACACATCAAAAACATATAGCCTAAACTACAAACTTGACGTATTTTGACGAACAGAAACTTGTTGCTGACGTCAAATTCACGAGAACGAGAACATAACCAGAAACTTCTTTTCAGTTTGTGACGTGTTCAGTCCTCAACGTTTCTCAAAATATAAGGTGCAATTAACGTTTTAGCAAACTGGAACTTACTCGTGAGCGCTAGTAATAAAGTTGAAATATATACTTGTATACGAAGAATCATTTCATCATGTTTTAACAATTTTTGTTTCAAAATTAACAAAACTTTTGTTACTTTTTACAATCCGCCATCTTGAAACCAAGCGTAACCGATCACAAAACGCCCCCGAGATGTTGACCTTGTAATTTTTGCCAAATCATTCCACTGCTTTATGAAAGATAAGCCAAGTGAATAACTCAAGTGAAAATATACTACAAATATTACAACAACTTATGCTTGCCTTGTGTTTTTTGTGGTCACCTATGCAACCATACCTGTAGTTACTTGTTGTATAGTACCGGTACTCAAAAACAAATACACATACTTTGCTAAAAACGGGCTCCATCTAAAACAGCATTTTGTACAATAAGTGTAAATGAACATGGTTTTAACAGATATTTTTTATAGAAATTTATTGTCTGAGATTGGAGTGGGTTATGATAAGGCCTAAATTAATCTGACGGATATAGGCCTAGGCTTTTAAAATCTGAGCCCAGCTATTATTTTTCAATACAAATAGCATCACTCGTCAGCATTTTTTTAACGTAAACATATATACAAATCAACTTTACTTGAGAAAAGTGGCGTTTTCAAATTTATTTAGATAACAAATTGAACATAAATAGGTCTTCATTGAATTTTGCTTGAATGGTTTAGGCCTATACCTATTAAACTCAGTTTCCGATGTTTGATTATATTATAATTTGATAAATAAACAGTCTCATCTGAGTGGTCCCCGCTTTGGATGAACACCGATACAGTAATATGGAGGAAGCAGGTTCAAGTCCAGCGTCAGTTAACTTGTCTTGGTTCATTAAACAAACACATTTTGTTATCATCAGTCTATTTTCCCCTTAAAGTGATATACACCCATCACAACTTCTAAGTTCCCCCTAATATTTTTAAGAATATCTCAACAAGTATTGCATGAATTTTAAAAATTCAAAAAGCAAATGACAGAATGACATGTTCTACACAGCTCGTAATGAAATGGTTGAAATTCAATCATGCATGCACAATTGACAGTGATTTTAATGAAAATTCAGCTGAAAAAAGTTGCAGTACAAAGCATTGCTTCAATGGCATGTTACACACTCATGTATCAATAACGATGGTATTGATGGCTGTTTCATAATAAGAAAATAATATTCAAAGAGCAACATGCAACATGCATGCCCATTGTTTTAGAAGGGTAGAGCAAGAGTTTAATATGGAATTGGTCCTCCATTATTCTCCATAACTGAGTTCTTACAGAAAACTACATGTGTAACATGCCATTGAAGCAATGCTTTGTACTGCAACTTTTTTTCAGCTGAATTTTCATTCAAATCACTGTCAATTGTGCATGCATGATTGAATTTCAACCATTTCATTACGAGCTGTGTAGAACATGTCATTCTGTCATTTGCGTTTTGAATTTTTAAAATTCATGCAATACTTGTTGAGATATTCTAAAAAACATTAGGGGGAACTTAGAAGTTGTGATGGGTGTATGTTAAGATTACCAAATGATATAAATATAAAATCATTTGAAGTAATGTTCTATGCAATTTACAAGCTCATCCACCGAAAACCGTATACAAAATTTAAAAAAAAGTTTATTCGATGTATCTATTTTCTTACAACTTTGTGAAAAATGTATAATGGTATCAACTGCCCCGCGAATGTTTTATGTCAGTCTATTTACCCTTCAAATTATAATGTTCAGATTACGAAGTGAGATCTTCTAAGGTATGCAAATAATGTTCTATGCAACTTACAAGCTCATTCAGCGAAAATCGTTTACAAAATTAAACAAAAATAGAAATGCATTACATATTAACAAATAACTGTTGATAACATTTTGAAAAGCCAGACGAGATATACATTATTCGCTCCTGTGCCAGTTTTATCCTAACACCGATTTCAAATTTAATTAGACAACAAATTCAACATAATTAGGTATATGGAGGAAGCTGGTTCATTTTGGTTCATTTCATTCCTGTGTTAGGATGTGATAAATTGATAATGTAATAATGCAGTCATGCACGTTTTATGAACTTTGAAAGTCCATTACACGGAAACATGTGTTGGGGACATTCATCATATATGTTTAAAAGCATTCATATTTGTTTGTATGTATTCTAATGTGGAAATGAATCATGCCTGTGATCTATTTCAAATTAAATTTGTAATATATTTCACGTTTTATAAAAACTACACCATGTCAGTTAAATAATTTTCCAATGATGTAACACCACCATCACCAACTTCACATCAAGCGTTTTTAGATTACATTTTAGTAATTTTGTAATCTGATAATCAGTTACTAAAGGTGTACACGTACTTTAAATGCACACGTCTGATTGGTGGCGCGAATTATACATGGCTGGAATAATATGCCTTCTTTTAAAGTATTGGTAATTACACAAATAACCAAATGACACTTACTTGGTGTAAAGCTGTTGATGACAGTTCGAATTTGCTCGAAAAGGTACTCGTTCCTAAATTCAATTTTCTTACAACTTTTGTAAGAAAATGTATAATGGTATCAATTGCCCCGCGAATGTTTTATGTCAGTCTATTTACCCTTCAAATTATAATGTTCAGATTACCAAGTGAGATCTTCTAAGGTATGCAAATAATGTTCTATGCAACTTACAAGCTCATTCAGCGAAAACCGTTTACAAAATGTTTAAAAAAAATAGAAATGCATTACTCATTAACAAATAACCGTTGATAACATTTTGAAAAACCAGACACGAGAGATACATTATTCGCTCCTGTGCTGGTTTTATCCTACACCGTTTTCAAATTTATTTAGATAACAAATTGAACATAAGTAGGTCTTCATTAAATTTTGCTTGAATGGTTTAGGCCTATACCTATTAAACTCAGTTTCCAATGTTTGATTATATTATAATTTGATAAATAAACAGCCTCATCCTCTCTGAGTGGTCCCCGCTTTGGTTGAACACCGGTACAGTAATATGGAGGAAGCAGGTTCAAGTCCAGCGTCAATTAACTTGTCTTGGTTCATTAAACAAATACATTTTGTTATCATCAGTCTATTTTCCCCTTCAAGTGATATATGTTAAGATTACCAAATGATATAAATATAAAATCATTTGAAGTAATGTTCTTATGTTCTATGCAATTTACAAGCTCATCCACCGAAAACTGTACACAAAATTTAAAAAAATAATAAAATAAAAAAATATATAAAAATATAGAAACGCAGTACACATTAACAAATAACTGTTGATAACATTTTGAAAAGCCAGACGAGATATACATTATTCGCTCCTGTGCCAGTTTTATCCTAACACCGTTTTCAAATTTAATCAGACAACAAATTGAACATAATTAGGTAATATGGAGGAAGCTGGTTCAAGTCCCGCATCAATTAATCTGTTTTTGTTCATCAAACAAATAATAGTCTAGTGGTACCGTATCACTCATTACAAACATTGTATTTTAATTAAATCGACTTAAATTTTAAATGTGAAATTCATGGATGCAGTTTCTGAACATGAGGGCTACCCCGTGTCATTTGCAATTAGTTTATCAGAAGTCTATGAGGACTACATGTATTTGCTGATTAACACACGAGACCAAAACTGAAAATCATGAAAATACCAAGTTGTCACAAACAATAATGTTTTCACAAAAATTGTTGTCACAACAATAAACCTTTTCCAGATAAGTGCTTGAAAGTACTGCAAATCCAGAATATACCAGACCTGTGTATGAGGGCGGGAGGGGTCCTAAAGAATGGTTATGCCAAGTCAGAAAATGATTGGTCGAAGCGTTCTGATGATATATTTTTTAAATATCATAAGGTGGTGGTCTGTCATTTTACAAACTCTCAGCTCCAGTCTCATCGGCCCTCGCCATTATTTGAGTTGTTACGTTCTTTGCGAGCTGATTAATAGTGTTTTTATCATTTAGAAGATCAACAGCTCCAACGTTCACTTCAAATCGTTCATTGATAATTTGGCTGAACTCTGAGGCCATGAGTGAATCCAAACCTAGAGAAGTGGGAGACACGTCGTTCGGTACTGCGTCTGATAGCCCAAGATGCTGGCTTAAAAGCTCAGCCAAAACTTCATTGACTTTTTTTCGAGCTTCAAATACCGGAAGCTTCACCAAATCCTGTCGTAGGGTGCTGTCAGTGATGAGATAAACATCTCTATCATCAAATATGTATTTCATTAACGAAGCCGTTCCACGTTTTTCAATGAAGTGTTCCATCATGGGGCCTCGGTGTCTTGTCGCATACAACTTGCGATTAAAATAACCCGTAAAACCAAGCTGTGGAAGACGTGCTAATAACGCACAACCTATAACACTCAGAACCTCTTTGGGGGTCATGCTCCCAAGACCATTCTTTTCCCACATCTGAACAAAATCCTGTCGCGCTGCAAAGCCAATGTTGCTAATCACACCAACCTGCAAAGCAGTTGCTGGTAAACCTCTTCTTGAGCGATACTCAGATAGTGCGTTGAGGAAGACATTGGCCAAGCAGTAGCTCCCTTGACCAGTATTGCCAATCAAAGATACAATAGAGGAGGTCATTACGAAGTGATCAAGTTCTATACCTAGCTTCTGGGTCAACTGGTGCAATAAGAGGGCTCCATAGGCCTTGGGAGCCATCACACTGTTCCAAGATTCAGCAGTCACATTATAAAGTAACCCGTCACTGAAGACTGCAGCGCAGTGGAAAATTCCTCTCAAAGTAGGCCAGTTATTGCAACCTTCTTGCATAATCTTCAATTCTCTTTCTACATCAGTGACGCTGGAAATATCCATCTGAATATGTTGAATATGTGCACCGACCGTCGAAACTTGTTGAATAGTTTCCCTGATTTCATTATTCATTGGTCGTCTGGAACCAATGTAGATGTATCGAGCTCCTCTGGATACCAGCCACTCAAGCAATTTGAGACCAAATCCACTGGTACCTCCAGTGATGAAGTATGCAGAATGCCCATCAGCAATAAAATCATCTTGTTCAAGAGACAGTGGTAGAAGGATTTCCCCTTCTCCGACCTCAATAACCTCCTCTTCCGGAATGGGAGCATTTGAAACAGCAAGAGAAGACAAAACTTTGTGATTTCCTTGGTTACACGTCAAATGACCTTTCTTGTTGGGATCAAACATCTTCAAGAGATCAGACAACGTATGTGAAATCAGACCAGAGGTTAAACCATCCAATGCCGATGGGAGGTAAGAGTTAAACATCATCATCTTCATGTTGGGAAGGATCATTTGGAGGCGTGTGTTATTCTTCTGCTGCTGTCTTTGCATTATCACTATAGTGGCGTTTCGTTTTAGCTTTGGTAGCAATGAATACAGAGATCTAGTTGATGACGATGATCTAACACACAGGAAAAGCACATCGATTGATGCTTCATCTACTTCGCTTACGCTCCTGATACTGGCATCCAAGTTATTCCACTGTCGTTCGTCATGGTCATCCTTCAAAACTACTGCTTCAGTTCCCAATGCGGTTGCTAGCCGTACTGTCGCCTGAACACCACTATCAAGAGAATCTATCTTGAAAACCAGAAGCATCCCAGAAGATATTGGAAGAGCCTGACTGAAAAAGATGGCTGATGGAAAGAAATCTTGTGCAATACTTATGGCTTCTGCACTCGTAATGAAGTCAGGCACTTCTATAATATCACTTAACTTTGATTTCATAAGTGGTAGGACATTCTGACAAGTGGTAAGCCCTAAATACTTTCTACACCCTTCTGTCATATCAGATTTCTTATCTACCCTCCCTGAATACACGCACAGAAGTGAAGCAGGGTTATTTTCATCATCTGAACTCTGAGTGGTGTAAACAGAAAAAGCTTCGACCTTCACCAGGAAGGACTCACTGTCAACTTCATCGGTAGCTATTTGTAGGGATTTCTGAATGAAGACGCGGTTGTTATTAGAGGTTGTTTGTGCACCAATGGACCAGTAACTTGTGGGTACAATACCGGGACTTTTTGAGATATTTTCCATTTTCACCCGCGGGGTTAATAATTCCCATTCTTTTTCCTTCGCACTTTGATTTTCGTTTTGTGGGAGAGTTGGACCTCGGACAGCCAAGCAGTTTTCGTCATGTAGAAAAGATTCAGCCCTGTAGATGATTTCCCGTAGGATCATGGCACATTCTTCACTGCTGGCTGTTATTGGCAAGTCAACAACATCGCCATCGATTGAAGGATACTCGTGAGCCAGTGTCATGACGATAGCCGGAAGAATTTCTGAAAAAGGATGAATATCATCCTCTTCTTTAGCATGGTACCCTCCCTTCGTGATGAGTAGTAAATGAAGCTTCATCCCATCCATCATCTGAGTAAGACCACTGATAACAGCAGAGCATAACAATGGGCCTTCATCTTGACATTTCTCGAACTGTTTTTGTGACATTACTGACTTCGAATTCAACTCGATACCGGCAGCTTCTACTGTTTTCATCATGACCAGTAATGTGTCAGAATCTGGATATTTAGAGAGGGTCTTCTTGACCTCCTGTGTAATATCTCCCTTACCTTCTAAGACTGATACATTGACGTTTTTCATAAGACTTACCAATATATCACTCGTATCTGTACCATCGGGAATGATGACAATGTTCTTGAAAGGAGGAGCAGTCATCAATGGATTTTCTGTTATTTTCAGAGACCCGAGGTTTTCCCATGATGTACTCCATACTTGAGGCTCTGCCATGTCGATTGAAACGGTTTCGAAAACAATATCCTTGACTGAGCAAAACACCTTTTTCGTTTCAGCGTCTGCCACATCAATGTCGCAAGAAGAGTGTAAGTTTGTACAATTAATCTTACTGTAAATTATGACTCGCGGTGAGACTGCAGCATGGAGTATGATACTCTTAATACTTTTGGGAACACGGTACACAGATCGCCATACATCGCCGGATAACCTCTGTTTTCGCTTCTCTGTCTGTGCAAGAAGTGCAGCAAATGACTGCAAAATACTATCCATGAAAGCTGGATGGTAAACGTAACGATGGAATTCTCTCTGCACACTTGGAGGAGCTTCTGCATACACTAAACTCTCCAGGCCGTCCTCTGACATCGAAGACACTTGGACTCCTTTAAAAGTAGGTCCAAGATGAAAACCAAACTCTTGGGCGCGGTTGTGGAAATCCTCAGATGATACAGTGTGTACACATCTTTTTGAGATGCTTTCGACATCAATGATCTTATCCGATGCATTAAATTCATCCCCTACAGGAGGAATGATATTAATATGGCAATGCTGTATCCATTTCCCTCTCAAAGCCTCGTGACTTCTGAGTGTGAAAATATACTCATCTGATGTTTTCTCCTCTACGGTCGACTCTAAGCAGCCTTCACAGTCAGGCGCAAACATAAAACGTTGGAACACCAGTTTACTGAGTGTCAATGGATAACGGTTGTTAAACAACGATCTGGCCGCCGCAAGAGCCGTCTCTGCAAAGGCAGCAGCTGGTACAATCACTGCACCTTGTAACACGTGGTCTTTCACCCAAGGAACTGTAGAAGCGTTCAGATCAGTGCGCCATATTTTTACCGGAAATTCATTTAGGTAGAACGTCTCTATTGGCTCACCAAGTAGAAGATGAACGCCTTCCCCAATCGGAAACAGAAGATTCTTTCTTGCGGTTTGCGTAATATTTGAACATTTCTCTCGCTGCCAGGGGTAGTGTGGAATCGATACAACGCGGCATACGTTAGGTTTAAACAAATGTTTAAAGTCCACTTTTATGCCGTTTACATGAAGCCTCATCTGTGACAACAACATGTTTTCTGAATCAAGTGCCATAGTATTGGTGTCTCGGGGTCTCACTAAAGACCCAGTAGTAACGAACTTACCGTCTGTATCTTGAAACTCTGTACATGTGTCACGAAGGGCGGGAAGAAGTGATGGATGGGGACCAATCTCAACGAAAACACGGTAACCATCTTTTGCAAGTTTCTGTGTAGCGTCCATGAAGGAGACTTTTTGTCGTATGTTCTGAAACCAGTAATCTGGAGAGTTTGCTTCCTCAACTGTTAGGTACCGCCCGGTGACAGTAGACATTATTGGCAGTGTTTTGCTCCTAGCTGCCTTATTTTGGATTTTAAGGAACTTACCTACATTCTTAATGAAAGGTTTCTTAACCACATCCTGCTGTTTGCTGTGGAAAGCATTATTAACCTTAAGTACAACACATTTTACGTTATCTGTCTTAAGATTATTTACCAAACCTTCGACAGAGGAGCTGTCTCCAGAAAATACAATTTGACCTGGGCTGTTAATAGCTGCCACATCAAGCAACCGCCCATGATTGCTTCTCTTTGCTAGGTGGAGTGCGTCTTCCACACGGTGTAGAACAGCCACCATCTTGCCTGAACCACTTGTCTTTCGTAGTTCTCTCCCTCTTCGGTAGATGAGCTTCACAGCGTGTTCCAAGCTGAGAAATCCTGCTGCATAGGCTGCTGCAACCTCTCCAACACTGTGTCCAACAACTGCATCTGGTACCACGCCACACTCCCTCCAAAGATCCAGCAGTCCGATAGCCACTGCACATAGACATGGCTGGCTGATATCTGTTTGAGGGGGAACACAACTCAAATTTTATTATACATTTTAATAATGGGCAGACTTTTTGAAATAAATGGGGAGGATTCGGGGACATTATGCCCATATTTCCTTTTATTATGAACAAAATGTGTCAGCTTTGTTTGATGTGGGTCCTCTTTTTCACTCTGGGTACTCCCTGTTTGTTGAAGACGTCCGGCTAATGATCATAAAGTTCATAGCAGTGAACCATTGATTGGCCCATCAAAGCTCTTATTAAGAGCCTTCTGTTTGATTATATATTTCATTCTGTTCAATGACCTAGTTAATGTCTGTTGAGCTATTGTTCACAATTGCTCCTTATATACAACAAACGTTTACAAACTTCTAGAATGGCTATTAACAGTTAATCATGTACATACCTGTTTTATTAATTTTCTCGTGATTATCTTCCTTCGAGAGCATGTAAACCAATGACCACTTAGCTCCGCACTTACTCAGCAAATCATCAATAACCTATAAAACCATCAATAATTTCGATATAATTTAAGATAATTCAAGATATTTACTTTAATGTTGGATTTGTTTTCACGAAGAAAAATATTTCTTTATTTGTTTTTACAGATAAGCCTATTTTCTTTTACGTAATTATTATAGTATAATTTTAATTATTTATAAAAGCTCACCTTCATCTTTGAAGCAAATACAGGTTGTGTGTGCATAAGCTCTCTTGCCATGCCCCACCACTGTGTTCCCATACCAGAGAAAACGAAGACAATTTGCTGTTTGGTGTCAGCAGCTGCCAAAGCTAGGCCTACACCTTCGACGTATCGAGCTGAATCCTGTGTTGCATTGTCTAGTTTAATCTGGAGTTGCTGAAGAGCATCTTCCCAGGATCGTACGGCAAATCCAATACGGTAGCCGTGATGCTGGGAGCGAACAGCAGCCGTATACAGAGATTCGTAGAAATATGTGTTCGTCATGTTTGCAGCTTCTGTCAATAAATGCTTCCAGTCCTGAATTCTTTGATGGAGAGCATCTGGGCTGGCTGCTGATAGGAGGAGGCAGCTCAGAAAAGCCTCCCTGTTGTCAGAATTCATGCAGCCCTTGGAATTGTTTAGCCTCTCCAGAACAAGGTTGGCGTTTGCTCCACCAATGCCAAAAGAACTGCAGCTGGCAAGGAACCGACTGTCTTCCTTGGGCCAATGAGTCAACTGTTTTGGAATGCGGACATTAAGAGCTTCAAAGTCGACATTTTCATTTGGTGTTTTAAAGTGCACCACGCTTGGAATATACCGTTGATGTAGACACAAAGCGACTTTAATCACGCCTGACACCCCTGCTGCAGCCTCGGAGTGGCCAAGGTTAGATTTAACAGAACCAATGTAGAGCGGTGGGTGCAGAGGTCCACGTGGTCTTCCCATTACTTCACCCAAGGCGCCAGCCTCCGTCGTATCGCCAACTCTTGTTCCAGTACCATGGGCCTCTGCGTAGACAATGTCACAAGGATCTACTTTAGCATTGTGACAGGCAGTTTTCACCAAATCAATCTGTGCTCCAAAACTGGGGTTTGCAATCCCTGGGGTGCGACCATCATTACTGAGCGCACCCCCTCGCAAGACAGCATAGACACGATCTCCATTTCTCAAAGCATCGTCCAAAGGTTTCAGAACAATGACACCAACTCCTTCGCTGCGGGAATATCCATCGGCTGCTCGGTCGAAACTTTTGCACTTCCCGTCTGCCGAAAGCATGCCAGCCTGACAAAACCCAATACTGGAATTAGGAGTAAGCATTAGGCTAACACCTCCAGCTAAAGCTATGGAACAGGACTTTTGTTTTAGTGCCTCGCATGCTAGGTAGATTGAATAGAGAGATGACGAGCAAGCAGTGTCTACTGACAAACTAGGCCCACGGAGGTCAAATTCGTAGGAGATACGGTTGGATACCATGCAAGAATTGCTACCAGAATTGCTGTATTGGTTCATATTGTGGAAAGGTTTGCTTGCAAAGGAAGTGTAATCCTGGGTTGTCACGCCCATATAGACACCGGTCTTAGATCCTCTTAGTGAAGACGCTGGTATCCCAGCATTCTCCAGTGTCTCCCAAGTGACTTCAAGAAGCAATCTCACTTGGGGATCAAGATGGGATGCCTCATCTGGAACAGGAGAAGTCGAAATAAATTGAGTTTGGCTAAAATCTTGGAAACAGTATAATAAAATATTTTTGAAGAGAATGGGGTTGAAATATTCATAGAAAGTATGATTTGTTTGTTTAATTGTATTGCATATTACCTGGGGGCATCTTAAAGAACTGTCGGTCGAACATGTACGGATTCTGCGAGATATATCCACCATTTTGATTGTACATCTTTCCCGCTGTCTTCTCTCCAGGACTCAAGAAGTAGCTAACATCAAAGCGGTCAGGTGGTAACGGTGTAGTACAATCCAGGCCCTTGACCAACATTTCCCAGAATTTCTTGACGCTGTTGACTCCATTGCCATAGCGACAGCCAATACCCACAATGGCAATTTTTTGGGGGTTGGAGGGTTGACATCTGGCTTCCATGTCTGTCGCAGTCTGGACTCAGTTTCAATGACTGTGTGCTGTACGGGATGGGGGCATAAATATACCAAGTATTCTTAATACATGCCAATTTATAAAAGCAATTCCATTGAAAATATCATTGTGCAGTTGAATTGTTTGTCATACGAGTAGTGCAGCCCGTCTGATCAGGTAATTCCGCTTGTTTTAAGGGCCTCTCGACCAATCAGAAGACCGGATTTGGGTCACGTGATGCCTAATTAGTGAGGGACGTAATATTTGTTATATTTATGATTTATATTATAGAGGGTATTATATTATTGTATGTAAGGTTAAAAAGGTCATTCATAAAATCAAATTAAAAAACCTAATGTATTATATGTAAGGGGCTTTAAAAATAACTGAATAAATAACAACTTGGGTGTATACATTAATAAAAAGTCGAAACAGCATTTTATACATAAATTATTATTAAGTCAATTGGAATATAATTATCATAATCCTTCTTAGTCCATGAGAATCTCCTGGTTGATGAACAATAGGGAAATATCCTACATTGTGTGGGGGATATATAGATTGTACTTGTACATATATTTGGTACAGTAAATCTCATCTCCCGTATATCATCGATAAGTAACTGTCCAGACATCGTACTATCGACTATGCTAAAGAGTTCATCAAAGATTACGGATTATCATAGTTCAAATATAATACAAGCATTTTGGAATACAGTCATCATGTACACTTAGTTTTTATTTAAAATTGTTTTTCGGGGAGGGCTAAGCGACAGTCACTGGATATAGGCCTACTCAACATTTATTTAATTAATGTTATATCAAATTAAGCTTTATCGGATAAAAGTTGGCTTTTTCACATGCGCATGTACAACACCCGCCATAAATCTCTTTTAAGATTTCATCACGCCATAGTCACGCATAGGCCTCGCGCGTAAGATGCCCTGCACCAAAAACAAAAACAAAAACAAAACAAAACACGGACACAATCAGCAAAATTGTCCATTCGGTTAATAACTGTGTAACCCACCATTTCAATAACGGTTACACGGTAGCGTGCTTGGTAGCCTTGACCCCCACTTCCTCAGCGTATGGTGTGTACAAATGTACATGCCCATGAAAAAATGTAACCGTAAAAATTATCATTTACGGTTCAAAATTGGGTGGAAGATCTTCAGGTCTGTCGTACATTTAGGTCTATATTACTTAGTTGAAACTTGTTTTCAAGGGCTAATTATAGGCTCTTGCAAACAAGTTCAAACTAACAAATATACATGTACGACAGCCCTGAAGATCTTCCGTCCAATTTTCCACTCTAGATACATCGCACTGGGACATTGTAGTATATGTAATACTGACCAGATTTTGTAGCATTTCAGAATGAATGACAACAGGATTACTGAGTCATTTGTTGATCTGTGCTACGCTTTGTGTCTGACACTGTATAGTTCCCAATGAATCACGTATGTATTTGGCTAGTTTTTCCAGATCAAAGTGATGGCGGTGAGGTTGAAATCAAGGAAACTAGCAACAAATCCAACTACGCCAGAATGATTTTAAATAAATCATTCTAGAAAAGCAGCCTAAAGAATAACTTGTTAGATCCAAATTGAAACACATGATTCTGCCCACTAGAGATGTTTTGCACAATTAGTAAAGAGGTTGATGTTAAATGTCCTCTATGTGAACCGAACCAGAATCTCATCATCAACATAAACACTTAGGTTTTTGTAGAATACCTCATAAGAAAATACACTGGAAACATACATACGGAATGTGAAAAATAAACTCACCTACAATGTGCGCAGTGGAGATCATTGCTGGACCCTTCAAACCTCATTCGTTGGATATTTTAACTGTAGTGTCTGAATGTTTCATTACGTATGGCAATATATAAGGAAGGACGCTATAATTCTTTGGAGTACTTGCCGCAGGGTCACATGACAAGTCACGTTAACTTGCATGGTCGTTTCAGAAATCTATCAACAACAAAGCTGTTTGGTTGACGTCATGATTGGCGTGTACTTCTGGAGTCTTGACTAAGGCTGTTGTTGCAGTGCCGCCATTCGTATGGTGTTCTAAAAAGGACACAGGCACATTGCAAGAACAGTGTTCACGCGTCGCACTAGGTGTAGGCCCTAAGCGTCACATTAGGATTCAAGCGTCGCACTAGAAGTGTTGTCGCTTGGCACTAGAAGTGTTGTCGCGTCGCACGAGAAGTGTTACCGCGTCGCACTCGTGCCGCCATCCCGTATGGTGTTCTAAAAAGGACACAGGCACATTGCAAGAAGAGTGTTCACACGTCGCACTAGAAGTGTTCACCATGCGTTTTTTGTCTCGTATGAAGAGCCGTGTGTGATTAAATTTCGACTTATTAATATATAAGACTACTGTTAAATAGCCAAACCATATAATATTTAATGGCAAAGCCATATTTTTATGTACAAAGCCATATATTTACTAGCAAAACCAAATACGGCGACCAGATTGGTCGGCAGCTAGCATGCATACTAAAAATTAATTTTTGGAATTTATATTCCTTTAAAAAGTCCTCCAAACATTATTATTATACAGGTTTTGTTTCTGAATTAATGTGGTAGTTAACAAAAAAATATTGCAAATTCTTTTACAAATATTTACAAAACCTAGTGTCAATCCCGATACTACCTACAGGGAAGGTGAGCCTTCTAACCACTAGACTACCATGCCACATTTATTATACATGTATGTTCGTTTTAGTATAGATAATGACTAAACAAAACCATGGTTAAGTTAACAACATAAGTGTGGCACTGGTATTTTAACACATGTACAGAAGGTCATGTACTGTAGACCTACTGGTCGTGTACATGCGTATGCGAGCTTTCACTGTACAACCCATTGTCATTGACATTGTCCTGTACAGTGGGTGGAGGAGTCATGATATGTTCGCTGTTTTATGCTGCAGTCACACTGTCACGATTTTTGATTGCGAATGCACAACGGATGTCCAGCGGATGGTCATCCGTAGTCATACGTAATGATACGTTGGGGATACTTAGTCATTCGTAGGCATACGTGGGCATCCGTTATGGTCCACGATGGCACAACGGAAGTTTCAAACGGTTCAAAACTATCGTTCTG
This sequence comes from Zoroaster sp. YZ-2022, assembly GCA_029582265.1. Taxonomy (NCBI): domain Eukaryota; kingdom Metazoa; phylum Echinodermata; class Asteroidea; order Forcipulatida; family Zoroasteridae; genus Zoroaster; species Zoroaster sp. YZ-2022. The sequence continues at coordinate 36,637,759 of CM055818.1, forward strand.
GAATCGTGGGGGGGGGGAAATCCGTTGTGTACATCCCTAGTCATACATAGTGCATACGTAATGGCAATCGTGAGCAATCGTAGCCATACGTGAACATCCTTTGTACAATCGTGGCAGAAATCACCACGGAACTAGGGATGCACACCGAAGCATTACGTATGACTAGGGATGTACACTGGATACACAACGGACGCTCAACGGATACACTGCGAATGTTAAGATTACACTACGGATGACCAAGTATGACAACGATTTATAACGATTGCAGTAAGATTACACAACGATCATAACGATTTCATAACGATTTATCACGATCTATCACGATTAATCACGATTTTTATATTTCATTCATTTGTAGCAACCGTTGGGCAATCGTTATGCTGGGTTTACACTGGGGCCACGATGGCCACGATCTGCACGATTCAAAAAAAGCGTGGAGCTCCACGATTTATTGTTTACTTTTTCTTTTTCTACGCTTTCATACGCTTTCCTACTCTCTGAGTACGTTTTGTTACGATCTGTAACGTTTTGTTACGAAGCCAACACGATTCTGGTCAAGGTCTGCCACGATTTTCATCACGTTCCCTCAAGTTCTCTTACGATCACCACGATATGCTCTCACGTTCTGTCACGTTCTGTTAGGTTCTGTTTAGATCTCTCACGTTCATCAAGTTCTGTTAAGATCTCCTACGATTTATGACCACGATTTGAGCAAGATTGCCACGCTTGGAGCACGATTGGGGTATAAAAAGGAGGCAGGGGGTCACCCTCTCATTCTCTCCAGAGATACCAATGAGGAACCATGCATCCAATAGATGAAGAAGATGCTGAATTGGCAATTCTGGTTTATGCATATATAGTCGCTCGAAAAGAAAAGAGGCAGCAGCAGCAGCAAGAAGAGACAGAACAGGGCAGGGTAGAAGAGAGAGGAAGGAGAAGAAGAAGGAGAAGGCCTAGGAGGTGGTGGGTGAGACCATGGTTAAGTGCAGACAGAAGGCACCAGTTGGGCCACTATTCTCAACTTCTCAACAGAGAACTCAGGTGTGAAGATGTTAGCACCTACGCCAACTATGTAAGGATGCCTCCAGATCTATTTGATGAGATCCTGGAAAGAATAACACCAAGCATAGAGAAGCAAATTACCAGACTTCGAGAACCCCTATCACCTGGATTGAGGCTGGCCCTCACCCTAAGACATCTGGCCACTGGTGATAAATACCCTTCACTATCCTATGCCTTCAGATGTAGTCGCTCCTCCATATGCCATATTGTTCCAGAAGTTTGTAAGGCCATTGTCGAAGCATATAAAGATGAAGTTGTCTCCTGTCCTATCACCTGTGGAGAATGGAAAGCCATAGCAGACCAATTCGAGAAGCAATGGAATGAGCCACATGCAATAGGGGCTCTGGATGGAAAGCATGTAGCTATCCAAAAGCCAGCACACTCAGGCAGCTTGTACCATAACTACAAGGGATTCTTCTCCATCCCACTCCTGGCATTGGTGGATGCTGACTACAAGTTCATCTGGATTGAATTGGGTGGCATGGGTCATATGTCAGATGCACAGATTTTCAATGACTCAGAGCTGTCTGAATGCCTACAGGAGGGTACCATAGCGATTCCACCACCATGCCCTTTGACCAATGGTGACCCAGATCAAAACATGCCTTACTTCATTCTTGGTGATGATGCATTTGGATTGAGACCATACCTGATGAAGCCATATGCAAGGAGAGCCATGCCCAAAGAAGATCTCATATACAACTACAGGATATCCAGAGGAAGACGTGTGGTAGAGAATGCCTTTGGGACATTGGAACAGGGGCCTGAGACAGTGAGGGACATAGTTGAGGCTGCCGTGGTACTACACAACTTGCTGAGGACAAGGTATCTAGTTCATTTAAAGATATATTTTTGTGATTTGTTGTAAAATAAAGTGTACAATCTATTGTCATAAAATTAAAATTTCAAACAAATATAAAATATATATGATTGTATTTTGCAGGTATCCAGTTCCAACGCATGAAGTAGACCACGAGGATGAGGAGCACAATGTGGTACGTGGCACCTGGAGAGATGAGGTTACCTGGCAGGACGTCCAGCAACCAGTTGAGGGGAGGAACAGATCCACTAGAGAAGCAACAAATCAAAGGGAACAGCTGAAGCAGTACTTCAACTCACCAGGTGGAGCTGTACCATGGCAGGACAACATGATACCAAATTTGAACAATGAATGAACTGTTAACTGTTATCACTGTGATACTTTCACTGACTGTATAATTTGTTTAATGCATTGCTCTCTTTCTGTATTAATTAAATAGGAATTCCACCCCAAAAACAACTTATCTTGAATGAAAAAGTGTGAAGTTTAAGGTACAAATCAGTGAACGTTTTAGCAAAATCGGACAAATAATAAGAAAGTTATGATGCTTTGAATGTCGGCATATCACCGAATTAACACCTTTAATTAATATCACCTGTAATTGACATTAAAACAACAGACAAGATCATATTTTTTCTAAATATTTATTGTTTGACTTAAACAAAATTAACAACTTAGAAAAAAAAACAGTTCTCTTTCTTTGAGGAATTTTGAAAAAACATTGAAAACATGTAAACTAATTTCCAATAGAAATTGTCAAAGTTTTTTTTTGGTCTAAAAAGACTACCTTGGGAAGCACAGTAACACCACCATGCTTCACTGGAGAAGGGGAACGTGTCAGTGTCTATGTCACTGGGGGAGGGGCAGGGAGCTCTTCACTGGTCATCATGCTCCAGGTCCCTTGGGATGTCTGCGTCCCGCGCCAGAGCAGACAGGTCAAGGCTTGGCTGGCTGAGCACATCATCTCCAACAGGCCTTGGTGTTGAGGCCGGCAACCTGTCCAGGAAGGGGGAGGAGAAGGAGCTGAGGTTGGCATCTGACTGGCTTCTCTGCAGCAGCTCTGTGTACATCTTGCCCTGGGTGCCTGATGGACGTGGTTGGGGTTCTGCCGCCTGAGTCCCAGAGGAGCTGGCCATCGGAGGAGGGCTGTTATACCTCTGCTGAGGGAACTGGCTCTGCATCCATTGTCTGTCTTGTGACTGCCAGACACTGGGAGGGTGTCCCTGGTGTTGTATTGGCCATTGACTGGGATGAGGCTGCCAGTTCTGGTACCCCTGTAACATATAATATTAGGACAAATTAAGAAAATGCATTTTGGTGAAGTTTTGCAAAGTTTACAAATTTAAAAATTTCAAATTCCGAAAGATATACTAAAAAAATACTTGCCTGGCTTTGTGGCTGGCACTGCTGTTGCTGCTGCTGCTGTGTGACCCCCTGCTGTGACCTCTGTCGCTCTGCCTTGTCCTCCATATCATGCAGGACCTGCTGGATGCGGTGTTCGGCTTCCCTCCTGAGTTGCCCAGACAGCTGCTTGAGGATGCTCTCCACGTAGAGGGCAAAGTAGCTCGCACCAGCAGTAGATGGAGTAGCAGTGGACTTCTTAGCCAGGAACTCCCGGAGCATGGTCCCTGTGAAACAAATAAAGTAAAATTAAGGAAATATTTTCTATGATTTAAAGAAAATTTCAAACTTTCACATTTCAATTTCATAAATCAAAAAACAAAATAATTAGACATAATAAAAAAAATACTTGCCTAATCCAGCAAACTCATCATCAGCAGGGGTGGGTAACATTGGAGGAGCTGGCAGAGGTGGAGTAGGAGCTGGAGCATCACGTTCTGCATCACTGGATGATTGCACCACCTCAGGAGCTGCACCAGAAGGCGAGGGGGCAGTAGCTGAGTTCAACTTGGACTTAAGGCTGACAAGATTCCTCCGCACGGTGTCGATAATATGGGGTACCAGGAACTGGAAATTGTCCCACACCCACTGGTCCGTTGCACTGAATCCCTCAGCCCCCTGGCCAGATTTCTTTGCCGCCTGTTTCAACCTTAAAAAATAAAGACAATAAAGACATATGGGACGGTTTCCATAAAACACATACCTTAACCTTCTTTGTCATTTTTTGTCTAGAGCCACATAAAGTCAAAATTTTTCTTTTATTTGAAATTATAAATCTATGATGTGCTTTCTTACTTTCCACCAAAGATTAAGGATGAGAAAAGTCGCTGGATGCTTTTAATATATAGTTTAAAAAGTAATTTTATCTATTAATTACATAGTTTATGAAACTTACAAGTCTTCTACTGTAAAATGGTGTCTCCTAAATATAACGTTACTTTATATTTTCAAATCGCAATAACAATAAAAATTTAATAAAATTATAAAATGTATATTTACCTGCCCAACTTTGTCCTGTGGCTGTTGTACCAGGTTTTGAGCTCATTGCCGGTTGTGCCCATCTTGTCTGCCTGTTGCTGCCACAAACTCTCCTTGAGCTGGATGTTCTTCTAGTCGGCTCTGCGCTTTTCATAGAGGGAGGGGTTGGCCTTCAGGAACTCTATGATCTCCTCCTTTTGTAGCTCACTGTAGGAGGTCGTGGTCCTCTGCACCCTGGCCCTCTTCTGGGTGGCTGGCAGGTCTGGGAGCTCTTCCTGTGGGGGTGGGGTAGGTGATCTTGGCGCTGGCTCTGCGTGGACTTCTGCTGGGGCTTCTTCAGCTGCTGGCGGTGGTGGAGGAGGTGCAGAAGCCTTGTCATTATTGGCAGAGGCCTTCCTTCTTCTTTTGGCTGGCATCTTTGATGATCAAACTTCTGTTCTACAAGTCAAATCCAAAAACTATAGCTGGTCAAAGCTGAGAGGTTTTCGTGTAGAGTGTTGAAAACGCAATGAATCTTGGAGAGCGCTGGAGCCCTTCCATACACATCGTGGGAATCGCGCGGGAACTTATCAGAGCGTGACAGAGCGTGGGAGCCAATCGGGATGATCGTAGCAGAACGTGTCAGAGCGTGATGAAATTACTCATGCTACTCAATGTATCTTGACGAATCGTAGTAGAGCGTGATAGAGCGTGATAGAAACGTGGTGGGATCGTAGTGAAACTTGAAGGAATCGTGTTTCCAAATTCACCAAGATCCCCTACGATTGCGCATCAAGGTCTGTTACGCTCTGTTAAGGTCTGTTAAGCTCTACTACGCTCTACTACGATTCCCACGTTCTATCACGCTCTCTCAAGGTTTGGCGTCAAATCGTGATAATCGTGACAAAATTTTTGACAGTCAAAAATTTTGTCACGATCATCACGATTCCACCAAGTTCCCTCAAGATCATCACGATTCGATCCCACGACCCCCCACGCTCATCACGATTCTCTCAAATCGTGGCGATCGTGGACATCGTGGCCTAGTGTAAACCCAGCATTAGTGGAGTCTTTGTGTAATCGTGTAGAAGTGAAAGTTCCACGGATGTATACGTATGGCAACGGATGAAGTTTATTTTTTTAAACGTGGTCATACGTGAACAATCGTAACGCCAGATCGTGACAGTGTGACTGTAGCATTATTAACAAAACACACACAGGGGATGTTGCATTACTAACACTATGAACAGTGAAATGTTTTAAACGCTATTGTTAGGGACAAGATGTCTTAAACAGTACAATGGGGCTTAGGTTTAAGACATTTGAATGTCTGAAACGTAATACAGCTTACGTTTCAGCCATTATAATGTTTTAAACCTAAGTAGGGATAACGTTTAAGACATTTAAATGTCTGAAATGTTAAGCTGCTTACGTTTAAGACATTTAAATGTCTGAAATGTTAAGCTGCTTACGTTTAAGACATTTAAATGACTGAAACGCTAACCAGCTTAGGTTTAATTAAGACATTCTACCCAGAGTGTCAGAATCTTGTGGTTTGAAAATATCTCAAATATAATCTTGCTTTGTGTTAGGATTAAGGAAGGGTCTCTTACAGATCTCTTTGAAGTTCAACCAAGAGTAACACTATGTCTGAATTAAGGTACATTGACTGCCATTGTTATTGGATTAGTACAATTAGTACATGGATATAACTGGCAACTTATTAAGAGATAAGAATTAACTCTAGTTCCTTATTCCAATATATTTCTACATGAATACTGAATTCCTAATATACTTCTGTACACTGAATAAGAACTTATTTCTTCACCGCATTTATGGAGTGCCATGGTCGAGCGGTTTAGTCAGGGAACGATTTCGTTCAAAAATTTTGCATAGCAAAACTGCGATACAAAAAAAAAATTTGCATAGCAAAATCATTTTTTGTGTATAGCAATCTGTAAATTTTGTATAGCAAAATTAAATGCTTAAAATTACAGTATGTAGTGTGCATAGGTAAATGTGTTGTTTTTAAGGCTTTACTGTCGTTTGGTTCATAATATTAATGTCCAAATTTTACCAGAAATAATCATCTTTAGTGTCCAGAAATTGATTGAGCCACAGGTGTTAACAAAATTCATGTGTTTCTTTCTTCTAGGCCAATTTCTTCATTATTTTCGCCAAATTGCAGTCATTCATGAAAGTTAGTCCTACCTCCATTTTCTTTTTTGTTTACATTGTTATATCGATCGCTAAAACAGAGGCAATATCTCGAAAACAAATTACCGACTGCGACATGTTCGGGTGCTTTTCAAAGTGAACGTTACTTTGTGGTATGATCAAGCTTGATTTTGATTGTTAAAACTTTGTCAGGAAAATGAGTGGCTCACTTTGGTTGAAAGTGCGATCATATTGTGTGCCGAAATGATTCTAAATCTCACCACTACATAATATAAATGAATGCTCATTTTGTTAAATGAATGCTCATTTTGTTAAATGTTCAAAAACTTTTAGTAACGTTAGTAACGTTTCTAGAGTTCATTTCAATACGGCCGTAGTTATCGTATGAAAGCGCACGTGTGAACTGAACATGGTACTATTGTGTATAGGGGGTGACACAATTTTAGGCATTGCGGATAAAAACCTTACAGATTGCTGGGAAATAAAGTTGCATGTACGGATGCACATAGGTAAAACAAGTGCACGTGTTCTGTTGCATCAACACCATCGCGTCGTGAAGTCAACGTTGACCACGTATGTCGCACGGACGTACCCCTGGCGTGGTCTGGATACACGGAAACAAACCCAGTCGGGCTCTTTACACTCCTGACATTTCCATTTCCAGGTTGTAAATAATTTTCCCCACATGGAACATAATAGAAAGTTGTCTAATCATTGTGCATTTGAGCACTTAATCTTGGTGGATATGTGCGCATTATAAATCTTCTGTATTATTATTATTATTGTTATTTCATCCATGTTCATGTATCAGGTACCACAGAGTGTACTCAAAGCACAGCCGTATAGTAGTTGGGTGGAGAAGAAACAATACAGCTTATGTCAAATAGCTGATGTCTGCAGTCTTCAAAGCTTGTATGGATGTCGGCTAATTAGCCTTTCATTAGAAAACAAGTTTATAATTACTACATGATAAAGTTGCAAGAAAGCTTGCATCCGTGCTTTCCCTCTTTCCCCTGCCCTCAGCAGAAGAGTTGTCAAAAAGTAAATAATTCCCAAAAGTAAGGTCACAAGTTGTAATTTGCCAATTGACAATTCAAACAAAATTAAATGTAATTACATCCACTTGATCAAATCTGATAATTGCTTGCCCTTATTTTTTTTATGGAAAAACCTTCAAATTCCAAAATTTAGATGAAGCCAACATTGGTATTTATGTCTTGGTATTAAGTCTTGTACAAAAATAAATTTAATTGATGGACTGCATGTTTATATACCGAGAGTGATCTTTATTTATAATATACTTCACTTTCAACTCAAGTTTATAATGAACAAAAATATAATGATGAATTGACAGTGATAGTAACACTGTAATCAAGCATCTCCTTTTTGTGACATGCTTATAAATTGTCTTTGTTTTCACCTATACTGCAAATAATTAAAAATCATTTATAAAATTGGAAAACAAATTCTACATTGCTTTTTACATTTTCAAGGCTGTACACATATATATGTCTGTAGCTGCATCCAATCTATAGAATTATAAGCTAAAGATCAGATGCCATTTTTGTACATAAATGTTTAGACATTGAAATAATCAAGAGTTGTATGGGTGCTTGTAAATTGCTAATAAAACAATGAAATACATATTTATTTTAACTGTCCATTTGGTTTCATGACTTGACTTTTGTGGTTCCACTCCTCCCCCTCCCCACAATCAATTGAAACCACTTTGCTGACCTGTTTAACCTGTTGTAAACAATCTAACAATGAGTGTACATGGTCTTACACATGCAACAAGTGAAATGACTTCAGAGTAAATGAACCCAACCATGATCCTTTGTTGACAAGAAAACATAATCAATCTGCATAATAAATGTAGGCTCTGTATACGATTTAGTGACAGTTCAGAATGGGTGACATTCAGGGGCTGTCATTGAAATCGGTAATTTTGGAATAAAATGCCTCCCCCCCCCCCCCAAGTTCTTGGTGATGGCATGTACTGCCACTGGTGATGAACCAACACATTTGTTTTCTAAAATTCTTTGGACTATCATTGCAGCACTATAGAATCCAAGAACTAGGGAGGGGAGGGGCAAACAAGCAATAAAAGTAAGGGGACCAGACATATGCTTGATTCCAAATTACCAATTCCATTGACCGAAGACTGGTGCTTCATTATGTCGAGAATCACACCCAGCATCATTTCTGCATAGCTGAAGTAGCAAGATGTTTCCTCTTTCTGAAAAGATTTAAGAGTGAAAAGAGGAGTAAGGGCTTAGATTTAAATAAATTCAACGTTATCAACAATCACTGTGAAATAAGGTGAAACATTGTTTAACTGATATGGAATGGAAAGGTGGTTATCAGATAGACCCCCTTCTCTTGGACTGAAATGCCAGTACTGCTATACATGTAGCAAAAAAATAATAAACAACCATTAAAACTAAATGAAACGTTCATCATTGGTATTTGATAATGGACATTAACTTCAACCCTGTATCACGTTAACATTAGATCTTACGAAAAATAGCATAAAAACTAACCTGTGAAAATTTCACAAAGTGTTTCACAAAGTTATATCTGGTAACGTTTTGTATTTTTTACATAATTATTTTTTTCTCTCTCTCTCTAAGATAAAAGCACTTCGGACAAATTAATTTGGTCATAAGGCCTGTGTCCCGACCAAATAAAAATGTTTGATAATATTTTGAGAATATGAGAATCTAAACCAAAATTGAAGCTTCCCTTTCAACATTTTTTCCTGTCAAATATGTAGAGTATGTAATCAGGGGTTAGGGCAATTTCACATAATTGCCAGGGGACATTGTCATGATTGTGTTCATCATGTACAGTCCTGTTGTCACAGAGTGATATTAGTTCAAACGAATTTACTCTTTAAAAATTCATTTTGTATAAACAAGACTTTAATTTGCGGGGACCAACATTTATGTGTTTGTCAGAGTAACAAAAATATTTTCCTTGTGGCCGCCGCGCCCAAGAAATTCTTTAAGACGGGCGAACCGTTCATTGCGTTGTAGATTGGTTTTGCTTTGTATAAACTTGAGTACTGAATATGTATAAAGTAGCCCAGTGGAGATTACAACAAAAAGCATTGCTTATTAGATATGCATAGTGGCGATATTTCTGGGGTGTGAAAAAGGGATAGGAATGGTGGAGGGGATTGGTGTTGAGAAATTTCCGAGGAGAGGGCAGACGCCGGCCTCGACGGGTTCAATAAGAGTTTTCGTTTAAATTTCGGCCAAAGGAGAGGGCATTTTAAAGCCAGCCAGAGGCATGTGAAAAGCTAATGAGAGTTTTATCCTTGAAACCTGTGCGTTGAAATTGAACTGGTGACGAAGAGAGAAAACCAGGAGTCCACTAAATTCCTGTAAGTTTGTTATTATTTATGTATAAATTTACTACGTTATTAGAGTGGAAACTGTTAACTCCAAATAATCTAACTTTGAGTGGTAATTAAACTGTAATATGGTGCAAGCATAGCCTAGAAAGATATTCGTGGTTAATTTTCAGGGTTTTAGTTTGGGACTGAACCTTTCCCGACTGGACCGCAGCGGCGGACCCAGAGGTGGATACAGTACTTGGGACTGAGGGTGATGACCTGGCCGGACCGCAGCGGCGGACCGAGAAGTCGACCAACAAACGAGGAGAGACGACGGCAGAGATCCCAAGGTGGAAGCCAGTCGTTCGACATTATTTATTTACTTATATTTTTGATAAATCGTGATTGTAGGAGAATTCAGTTGTGATGAGGACCTAAGAGAAAATAATTGAGAATCCTGATTGTACTTGTGAACATAAAACCAGGGGTGTAAATAAAAACAATGTGAATAGTGTATAGAAAATCGTGTGACAGGCCAATTACTAAGTGTGACAGCCTCTCCAGAAATCCGTCTCTTTGATTTCACTGAATTATCTGTTTAGACTGTTGTATAGTATAAATGATTTATTATGGTAGACCAAAGCCTTTCATTGTGTTAACTTGTAGATATCCCACTGAGGCTTATTTGTCTACGTCCGCACCAAAACCAAATCGCAGTATGTAAAACGATCATTAAAGTAGTTAATTTTTGCATATTTATTGTATGCTGTGTCATTTTAAATATATGCCTAAGGTATAACTTGTAAGACACCTTTTGTAACATCTCTGGTGTAAACTTCAAAAAGGGGCTATAGGCTTGGTTAGATCTTCTGGTAAACTTGGATTGGATTAATTTGCTTTTGTTTGATCCCCCGTTGTTACGAACAGGTTTTACCCTATTAGCCAAAAATAGCCTGCTCCAGGAAAGAACTTGAATGGTCTCAGTATTCTCAATAGACATTTTTTTGTCAGGTACCACACACGCACTGGAACGTATTATTCCAAGCGATTCCCTCCGTGACAATACTTACAAACACATTTTGTTTAACTACCTCGTGGGAATTTTCTCCCAAACAATATGTATTGACAAGGAAATAAACAACCTTTCATCTTTTGTTGTAATTCCCACTACTGTCTAGGTGGTTGTGACAGAACCAAAATACAACATCTACACAACGTGATGGTGGGAAAATTATTTGGCCACAAGTAAACTGTATCTCATTTAGACGTATGCAGTATGCTGTATATTGGGCCAAAAAAATGTTGAGTTGCCTTCCACCGACCGACCCAAAATTGCTGAAATCTCGGCTCGTTTTTTTTCTTTTCTTCTTTTTTCCCGTCATTCATAGGCCTATTTATTAATGAAACTTACGAATTTTCTGTGTATAAAACATAATACGTTTGATTTGTGAAATTTTCCACTTCAAATTTACCGGTACCCAAGACTCAATCTACATGTTTTCAAATCGAATGGCCCCGGCCCTCACATGGTGCACCGCCTTCGCGCACACTGTGTGCCAACGATTGCGACTCAAATCTACACGTTTTCAAATCGAATAGCCCCTCACATGTTTTCCACTGGCTTCGCGCACTGTTTTGTATGTCAACGATTGCGACTCGATCTACACGTTTTCAAATCAAATGGCCCTCATCGTTGTGCACTGGCTCCCCGCACTGTACGTGTGTCAACGATTGCGACTCAATCTACACGTTTTCAAATCGAATGGCCACTCACATGTTGTATGTTGAGCATTGCACGCAATATGGATGAATTCGCTGTGTCAATCACATCGAAAACTAGATCTATCACACTATTCAGCAAAATGTCAAGAATAAGTCTAAATGGATCTTTCCAATGTTTGTTTGAACAACATTTACCAGACCAGTACCAGGGTTTTATTTTGAGTGCTAGATCATTGTCTTTGAAAAACATTATTTATTTATTTATTTATTTCAAAATATTTAACCTGGGTAGGCCATTTACCTTCCATGGTATGTGGTTTCAGTTCCAATGCATTTCAATCTTAATATGACAGTCAAGGAAAAAAATTAATAAATAAAAAAAATCCCGACCGACCGACCCCTTCAAATATTTTCACTGGAGGGCAACTCAACATTTTTTTTTTGGCCTTGTGTAAGGCTTAATGTAACTGAGAATATTGGCAAGAGCTAAATTTATTCTATTCACCCAATTAAAGGTTTCTCTTTTACCTGTATTTTTGATTGCAAATAATATGGCCATTCCAGTCCTCTCTCTCCGTCCCTTTGGTGCCAGTCCTCGTCGCTTCTTCATTTAAGTCTAGAAGAGCCATTAGTAGTCAACACAAGAGCCAGTTGTCAACACATGAATGATGAGGATATATAATAATACAGCAGAAGGTGTCGTCACTCAGTGGTTTCCCAAATTGTATCCTCATTGGGAGAATCTGGTGTCAATCAGGATAAAATAATCTCCCAATCGGGATAGTATAGTTGACATAAACCCCATGAGCTATAATAATACATTGGTCATGAATTTTCTCTTACTGACACTGGTCAGTGAGCACACACACAACGTATGGCCTTTCAATGATCAAGTCTCCTTTTTCCCACCCCACCTTCTGATCGAAGAGATTATGGTGCCATTTGTGAAATTTACACATGCCTACTTCCCACCCCTGCATTACGCAATATTCACGTTATGGGAGAGGTGTCTTATTCCTAACATGTCAGAGGCTCATTCCTGTGAATTTGATGTGTTTGTGATTCCTAGTCACAAAATTATGGCATTTTTTGGTATGCACAGTTTCTTTTGTTGGAGAGTATAGTAATTGTAAATTGGAAAAAGGGTGTGTTACTTTACTAGACAAGACTCGAAAGAAATAGGAAAAAGGAAATGGGAAAACGTCATTATAGCTTTTTTAACAGCCTTCTTCAAACCACATGCATACATAATTGTGCACTGGTGAACTTGATGGTTTTAAGATCTGTGTTAAATTTCTTGCTGTCTACTTGTAATTACAGTTTGTTAGCTGCAGGTAATGTGTGGGGGTGGTGTGTTTTATGCTGCTTGAAGTGATATTGTTGTGTATTAATCAATTACATTAATCAACTATGTACAGATACATATAATATAAACCAATATTGTGAAATTCATGAAAATATGATTTACTGTTTTCTCGGTTTCTGTATTCTACTCATATAGGCATAAATGTATTTCTTGTTACTACATGAAACTATTAATGTTTCTCTGGGATTGGGGAATGCATGGTTGGTATTCACCTTCACCCCTTGAACATATCAACGTTTTAGGCTAATTCCAATTTCCCCTTCTTGGCTGGTCTGTGGTCCCCTCCTTGATAACTGAATCGGCCCCTACCCCACAAGTAGGCATACGTTTAAGACCAATCCATTGGTATACCTCTCATTTTGTGAACCTAGCCCCTGTAAAGAGTTTACTCGTGGACATTTCTTTTCACTTTGAAAGAAAACCACGATGTCCTTTAGAAATGTGACTGTTATTTATTTATTTTTGTCAGTAGTTAGGTGCCAACGTACCGTACGCCCCAAAAATCGTTGCCGCTTTAGTGGACCTCCTTACGCTATGAATTATTAGCTATAAATTCATTTTATATAAGAGGAAGGTTGCGATAGCTACCAGTGACTTGTAAATGTGTTTGTTCTGATAAGAACCAGTGTTTTGAGAACTAGACGTCTGATTAGTATACTAGTCTTTTCGTGAAGACGATCAAAGCAGAACCAACACATTTCTAATTTAGAGATATTACATGGGCCGATTGTTGAACGTACATGTACATGTAGGTTTCGGGTTCCAGGTATTGAACGGTTGGGTACCCGCGAACCCGGATACCCGTCACAGGCCTAGTTCTGTTCTATCAAGGCGGCCAAGCGCACACATATGGCAGTGAGATTTTGGCAATCCTGGAATCGGCGAACACCAGATTTCTTTTTAAATCAAAAATGGATTCGGAAACGGAAAGTTAAAGAATGAGACTGGGCCCTTAAAACCACAACCAGAAATATTTTTGATCATCAGCAGGTATATGCGGAACGTTATTGTCCATGAGTGGCAGAGACAAGTTCCATAAATGTTTCTCGTTTTCTATTAGACGGTTGTCCATTCTTTCTATCATTCACTGCACTGGCCTACTTTTTCTATTTCTTTGGCTACGTCAACGGGTAGTGTTAGACGTCATGCTTGGAATGTTTCGCTTGAGGTTACACTTTAAATGATCATCTTGCTTTGACAACTGCAACTTGAGATCAATCCAGTTTTCAATATTAATGATTAAAACAAGAAGAAAGGGGAGTGGAATGAATATGATCATTTAATAATTTGCATCAGTGCGCTCTGGACTCTGGAATGATTACTCAATTTTCATATTTTTTCAGTCTCTTTTTCTTTCACTCTCCAGAAATCCGTCTCTTTGATTTCACTGAATTATCTGTTTAGACTGTTGTATAGTATAAATGATTTATTATGGTAGACCAAAGCCTTTCATTGTGTTAACTTGTAGATATCCCACTGAGGCTTATTTGTCTCCGTCCGCACCAAAACCAAATCGCAGTATATAAAACGATCATTACAGTAGTTAATTTTTGCATATTTATTGTATGCTGTGTCATTTTAAATATATGCCTAAGGTATAACTTGTAAGATTCTTTTTTGTAACATCTCTGGTGTAAACTTCAAAAAGGGGCTATAGGCTTGGTTAGATCTGGTAAACTTGGATTGGATTAATTTGCTTTTGTTTGATCCCCCGTTGTTACGAACATGTTTTACCTTTAGCCAAAAATAGCCCAAAAAACAGGAGAGGCATATCTTTAAAATTGAATTGAAAGCGTTGTGATTGTGAATTTCTCATAAAGTCTGACCCAGAAAAGATCTTGAATGGTCTCAGTATTCTCAATAGACCTATTATAGTCATGTACCCCACACGCACTGGAACGTATTATGTGATTCCCTCCGTGATAATATTTACATGTTTGACAACCGTCTAGGAATCCCCCTAAACAACATGTAATTGTTGTAATACCTAGTACCATCCAGGTGGTTGAGAAATTCACGAGCCACGAACCGATTAAAAAAATAAAATAAACATGTTCAAAAGTATTTTGACTTAATCATAAGTCCGCTTTTCCTAATTCTTATGAAATAAATTTTGGTAAATAAAGTCGAATTTAGAAATATTGCAATAAAATGATAATTTCTTTCATAAAAATTATGAAATTTAAAAATATTTCATTAAAATGAAAATTTCTTTCACACAAATTAGGAAAAGTAGACTTATGATTAGCCTAAGTCAAAATACTTTTGAACATGTTAATTTTGTTGTCCCCGGAGACACTTCAAAGTACTAGCTACAATACAGGCCATAGGCCTAGTCTGTGGGCTGGAGGGGTCTACCGTGCACCCCTCATAACCCACCGCCACCGATATTTTTTGGTTCCTTTGGATGTCCTAAACACGAAAAAAGATGTTAACATTGAACATTTTGGGTTGCACTATCTGTTCTGGCTCACTATTTGTTTGCCCTTATAATGAGCTTACGCTGATAATTCTTAGCACTAAGGGTGGAAGAAGATTAAACATCTCGCCATTACTCCATCATGATTTGACCTATTATCATGTAACTTGGTACAATTAATGTTCAGTCATATGTCGTTATGATGATGTCATCGGTTCTCATGAAAACGACCGGTCGAGGGCGCTATAATTGCACGTATATTATGCATATTTTAATTATTGGGATTTTCAGAAAAATATCTCATAAGTCATTTAGTTTTTATTGTTGCCACCAAGAAAAACAAAATAATTAATTTATGCCTTAAATGAGTTTGTCTATGTCTAATGTAACCACAAAAATGTGTTAACTTAGAAGTCGTTCGGATTTTCTATCTCTGGGTGCACTTTTTTAGCATTTTTTAGACTTTCTGGACAAAGTTACAACACGAGCTGCTGTGTTTTGTATGTGCTGAAGACGAGATATTTGATTCTACGGGAGACCGTAAAGCAGAGCATTCCCGTTATCGAGCCGTGATGTGACAAACGCATGTATAATTTGTTCAGGTATTTCCTTATTCGGCTAATATTTTTGATATGAAATGATGATATGCGAACAATGTTGGAGATATGAGGTTTTAAAGTCATTGTCGAGTCAAATATAACACCCAAATTATGTACTTGTGATGAGGGGGTTATCTGCGAGTCACCAATTGTAATAAATGGAAGAGAAACTTTAGATAATTTCTGACGTGATCCAAATAGAACAAATTCTGTTTTTTCGTCATTCAATTTCAAGACGTTTTGTCTCATCCAACTACGAATCTCTTGAATACATTTCTCCAGCGTTGTAATACACGAATCGGCAGGTTCTTGAGAAGATTTAAAAGTAATGTAAAGCTGCGTGTCATCAGCGTAGACATGGTAATTTAACTTATACTTCAAAATGATATCACGAACTGGAAATGTATAAACAGTAAACCACTGTGGGCCGAGCATGGAGCCTTGGGATACAGAATAGTCAAGAATAACATACTCGGAGATAGCGTTACCAATACAAACATGCTGAGGCCTATTTAAAAGGTAGGACTTACACCAATCCAGGGCTGTGTCATGTATTCCAAGATGATATTGAAGGCGGGAGAGAAGGATTTTGTGATCAACCGTGTCAAAAGCGGCGCTTAAGTCTTTGTCCAGAAAGTCATGCCATATCACGCCAATCTTGAAAGAACTGCACTGGCTTCCTGTTTCACAGAGAATTGTTTTTAAACTTATGCTAATTGTTCATAAATCTTGTAATAGTATTGCTCCAATTTATATTTCTGAACTGCTTCAAGTCTACACTCCATCACGCAATTTGTGCTCCAGCAACATGTCACTCCTAAAGGAACCAACTTCAAAACGGAACTGGGGTGATAGGTCTTTTTCTGTCGTGGCTCCGAGACTCGGGAATCATCTTCCAACTAAACTCAAATGGAGCGCCCAGGGACCGCATAACATTGATCGAGGTGGATGACGTCACCGATTACAGTTTTCAGTCTGTTGGCGAGAGTTTTGACTATAATTTTATAATCTGTATTGAGCAGAGAAACCGGCCGCCAATTCGAAATCTCAAATAGATCGCCTTGTTTGGGTAGGTGAGATATTACGTCACTCCTGCATGATACTGGCAGAGCATTCGAGCTTATACATTTCTGGAGGACTTTAAGAAGGTCGTCTTTGAGGAGGGGCCAAAACATTGGTAAAATTCACTGGTGAGGCCATCTAGACCGAGAGTTTTGTTTTTGTTGAGATGTTTAACTGCTTGGTCGAGTTCATCTATCGAGATGGGTCTTTCGCAATTTTCGGAATCGGCAGGGTCTAGAGAAGGTTTGTTATTTAGGAGGTGATTTTGAGCTGTTTTGGAAGTGGGAGCATGCGAATACAGGTTTTGTAAAAGGTGTGGATGTGGTTTCGTATTTCGGCCGGTTCCTCTGTTAGTGTGCCGTCACTCAAACGAATTCCTCGGTGAGTTTTGGCAGAAGATTTTTGTTTTTCTAGGTTGAAAAAGAAAGTAGAACAGGAGTCGCTTTCGTTCTCGTATTGGTTCTCGTAATGTATCACAAACAGTTGGAGAAAAGTGTATGGAAATGTCGGTAAAATACTACAAAAGCTTTATTGGAGTGTGATCTCCTGAATTTAAAGATAATTGTCTGTAAAAGTGTAAACATTACATTGTTCAAGAGTGACAGATTTCTGTTCACTCCGCTCAAATGTTAAGTCCGAATTTTAAAAAGTCGTTTACGGGTAATTGGATCCGAAAAATGGAACCGGGTAATGACAGTTTCGGTTGGGTATCCGGATACCCGGATAACCGGCACAGCCATTAACCGCATTTCCTTTAAAGGTGTCCCTTTGGAACAAATTAAATTGAGTACATGTTGTTTAGGCCTGTTGTTGGTAGGTAATGCCAATGCACACAGGCCTTATGGACAAACAAAATATTGAGGCTTTTTTGAATAACATTTCTTTCAACAACAACAAACAGCCGTGCATAACTTTCCTTAATTGACATTCACTTTAATTTTTTTTAAATTTTCATTGGAATACTGATAATTTCATATTAGAAAGAAATACAAATACTATGAGATGAGATATTTCACAAGACAGTTGTCACAGCTTGGTTTAACAGTAAAAAAAAGTGACAAAATTAATTTATGACGGGACCCACGAGAAATTGGTACATATTAAAATAGCGAAAAAGACATGGACATCAAACATGTACATGGACCTGCAACAAGCACTAATAAATCAAACAAGGAATGGAAACATGGCCCCACCATGGCAATACTAATACTGTATGTATAGCAATGTATTAATATGGATAATTAAGTGGCCACTTTTTCCTAGTTTTAGATAACCACTTGTTATCCACATTTAATAATAAACAACAGCAAGCAATTGTTTTCTCAAATTAAATAAAGTTGGTTAATGCATATACTGTATAAATGTGTAAAATAATGTGATTGTATGACGTCATAGAAAAGGCCATGAATTCCACATTAAGCTACCACTTACAAAAGGCTATCATATTTTTCTAATTACTATAGACATATACCAACTCAAAAATCACAATAAGAACTAGACATTTAGGTTTTTGTCCTTTGGACGAACACAGAGCTGTCACACGTTAATGACGTTGTGTTGTTTACAGTTAATGACCTTGACCTTAGATACTGGAGTATGCCATGAACTATTTCAACGGAGACTGATACTGAGGGTGTCTTGTTTTGTCCTGTTTGGACTGGAAGGAAAGGTCAAAGTGGGGTCGTGTTTGTGAATTTAATGTCAGATAAGTTGTTAAGGTACAGGAGTCTGCATGAAATGATCTTGACCTTTGTTTTTGCAAGGTGTTTGTCCTTCGGACGAACACAAAGCTGTTACGATTCATAATGTGTGGTTTATTTGCATTTCATTCGTGAGGATGTTTGGGTGCAGTCAAAAAAAATTTAAGAATTCCACAGTACTATTTTTGTTCTAACATGTTAAAGAAACTTCATCGCATTGTTTTTGTACCCTAAAATATTGATTTTTATTCAAGCTTCCTGTTGAACCGGAAGTAGAGGTCATTATGAGGTCACGATACCACAGCGCACATTCACAGTACCCATCAAGTCTATAACTGCAAAAAGTTTAAGTATCAAGTGTATACTTCTTGAGTTATGGTTCAAAATGGATTTGCTAATTAAATATTCATGAGACTGTAAATGGAAACCGGATGACATCACGATGACGAAATTTAGTTTTTCATACTAAGTTTACAATTTGGTGTATAGTTTGATCCAATACAATAAAGTTTAATTTTGAACCGGAAGTAGAGGGCATTATGAGGTCACGATGCCACAGCGCACATTCACAGTACCCATCAAGTCTATAACTGCAAAAAGTTTAAGTATCGAGTGTATACTTCTTGAGTTATGGTTCAAAATGGATTTGCTAATTAAATATTCATGAGACTGTAAATGGAAACCGGATGACATCACGATGACGAAATTTAGTTTTTCATACTAAGTTTACAATTTGGTGTATAGTTTGACCCAATACAATTGCAACGCTAAGAACAATGGTTATGTCACTTTTAAAACCGGTGACTTGAGGGCGCTATATGAGTTTTATGGTGGACAGGTCTTAATAGATTTGTCAACTACCAAATTAAGAATTGTTGACTGGTAATGCACAGGCTATAGAAGACAGCCACTACAGGGCTGAGTGAGACACAAACAAAATCTTTAAAAAGTACAACTCTTCATTAAATATATAGAAAACTGTTTTAAAGAAATTACAAAATTAATAATAAGTGGATCTTTCCACACTAATGGGTATACATATGATAATTATTGGAGTGTGACATGGGAGGGTCAAATAAAGGCAACTATTTTGTCCTAATCTATTCCTGAACATTCCTTAGCATTTAATGATTGTGCATAACAAATAATAAGAAAACACTATTGGTACTTAAGAAATTACAGGATCATCTTTAAGACATGATGTTTGTAACATGGACAGACATGTTGTTTGAAAATTGACAGGAAAGTGACAATAGAATGAAATAATTGCTCAAATGCTTTTTCATTTACATCCCTAACCCCTTTTTACGAAGCCCGGAAGGGACAGTGGTAAGAAATAAAAGTCAATGGAGTAATCCGTGCGCACGGATTAGTAATCCGTTCGTACGGATTAGGAATCCGTTCGCACAGATTAGTAATCCGTTCGCACGGAGTAGTAATCCGTTCGCACGGATTAGGAATCCGTTCGCACGGTTTAACAATCCGTTCGCAAGGTTTAGTAATCCGTTCGCACGGATTAGGAATCCGTTCGCACGGATTAGGAATCCGTTCGCACGGTTTAACAATCCGTTCGCACGGATTAGGAATCCGTTCGCACGGATTAGTAATCCGTTCGCACGGTTTAACAATCCGTTCGCAAGGTTTAGTAATCCGTTCGCACGGATTAGGAATCCGTTCGCACGGATTAGGAATCCGTTCGCACGGTTTAACAATCCGTTCGCACGGATTAGGAATCCGTTCGCACGGATTAGTAATCCGTTCGCACGGTTTAACAATCCGTGTGCACGGTTTAGCAATCCGCCACACGCATGCGTTACACACATACGTTAGTTGATTCAAGATGGCGCAGGTCAATGGAAGTAGTTGTTCTGATGATGACCTTATTGGATTACTAATCCGTGCGAACGGATTACTAAACCGTGCGCACGAATTCCTAATCCGTGCGAACGGATTACTAATCCGTGCGAACGGATTACTAATCCGTGCGAACGGATTACTAATCCGTGCGCACGGATTACTCCATTGAATTTTTTTTCTTACCACTGTCCCTTCCCGGGCTTCGTACCTTTTGGATTGTTATGAGCGAAAACTAAGACATCTTCTGGGTATTTAAGAAATTAGCATGTGAAATATACCCCGTATGTAACGTGGACAGACAATTTGTGACAAATGTCTGTCCACGTTACAAACATAACATTTTGAAGATGATCCCCTGTTATTTGTTTAATACTAGGAGGGTTGTCTTGATTTTTTCAGGTAACAATCCTTAGGGGAATAGCATTATAATGGGACAACATGTGGGTGAATAAATCTGTTCTATTAGTACTTTTAGTCAATTTCTAAATAAATGTCTGTCCATGTTACAAACATATATATCTTAAAGAAGATACCCTTGTAATTACTTAATCCTCAAGGCACCTGGAATGTACACAGAAAAAAGTTATGAGTAAAAAGTACTTCATTTTATTATCAATGTCCCATGTTCCTAAAATGTCACACTTTTGTACATTAGTGTGGAAAGACCCAAATACATAATTTCGTAAGTTAAGGTTGGTGTTAAAAGATAAGACAAAGTGTATGTCAGAGCTATAAGAAATAGTTTGCGTGGGTAGTGAACTCATTGTACAGTTATCCTTCAAATTACATTGTGTTGTGACTTCGTATAAGTTTGTAAGGCCATCTTAACAAGGTAAGGATGTGTTCCTTGTAGAAAGATGCACTATTGTGTTTCTTGTATGTGACTAACAGGTAGTCGTAACAGCTAATTAAAGTTATTGCTTGAAGGTGGGCTTATCGTCACGATCAACAGGACATGGAATCAGAGTTCAAGTTCTAGTTTAACCCAGTGACTGAAAATAATACTCACATAATAAGGTCATATTCGTGTTGCTGCTGCATAAATGAGCCAGTAATTTTTAGTCACTGCGTTCAGGACGCCGATTCCATGCCCTGTTTGTAGAAAGTCTGCTCTGATCGTGACGACACTGTCCCTTTAACATCTTTACACCAATTCTGTTTATAGGATTGATGGTCAGTACTATCCCAATGCGTGCATACAAATAAATAGGTACTTTACTACTTAACGTTAATTTGTGCACAAACTGAAGGGAAGATTTTTTTTGAGAAAACAAAAATTACAAAATACGGTTGAGTAATTCGAAAATAGCGGAATTCATGCTCAATTCCCTATAACCAATCTTCCAAGCCTTCCTCGGTTGATATCTGATCGTCGGAGTGAGTGAATGGTTCAGTTTTCAAAGTCCTTGTTTCAGTTACGACGGTGCTAGTGGTTGTTCCGCCATATTGCTACTGGTTAACCTAACGATGTGTATATTGCTGCACTTACATGTACGTAAAACAATGGGACTTAACGTTACGAAAATGTCCGGCCCTCTTTTACAATTTTCCTTTTTGCTAGAAATGTATGCTATCATATGAAAAGAATGCTCACCGGTGACAGTTCAAATCAGCTTTTCATCCTCGTCGCCAATGTAATGGACTCATTATAATTATCAAAATGAAACTGAAAGGAATCGGACGCACTCTGCTTTCATGTCATTTACACATGTAGGAATGCAGTACACAACGTTAACGTGTGTGGAAGGCCAGGGATCTATGTATTATTATTGCGTACAAAGATCGTCATTAATTGGACTCGCAAACAAGTCTCACATATCTGTTTGTGTATTATGTACAAAGATATTATGGAGAATTACTGCCGAATAATGAAGCGACTTGGTCACATCAACTTTTTCAGTGCATGTGTTTTGTACACAGATACAAAATGCGCTATAAATGATGTCATGATGACGTCACAAGACATTGCAGGCCAAAAGGCACATCTACAATACCCCACAAATGTATAACTGAAAAAAGTTTGATGATCGGGTGTATACTTCTTGAGCTATGGTGATAACAATATTGCCTAATTAAATATTCATGTGACTATAACTAAGCTAATTAATTAAGAATTTTAGTCTATGACATTTACAAACTACGTCAAGGCATAAGCTTCCATATGATATATGATTTGACTCTTTCTGATATTCCTAAGAAGGACTTTTGCCACCAAGACCTCTCACACGTTAAGGCAATAGGGTTTTGGTGGAAATAAAGAATAATAATAATAATAAATTAGAAACTACGTCAAGGCATAAGCTTCCATATGGTATATGATTTGACTCTTTCTGATATTCCTAAGAAGGACTTTTGCCACCAAGACCTCTCACACGTTAAGGCAATAGGGTTTTGGTGGAAATAAAGTATAACTAGACATTTAGGTTTTTGTCCTTTGGACGAACACATGCAGCGCTGTTACACGTTAATGACGTTGTGTTGTTTACCGTTAATGACCTTGACCTTAGATACTGGAGTATGCCATGAACTATTTCAACGGAGACTGATACTGAGGGTGTCTTGTTTTGTCCTGTTTGGACTGGAAGGAAAGGTCAAAGTGGGGTCGTGTTTGTGAATTTAATGTCAGATAAGTTGTTAAGGTACAGGAGTCTCCATGAAATGATCTTGACCTTTGTTTTTGCAAGGTGTTTGTCCTTCGGACGAACACAAAGCTGTTACGATTCATAATGTGTGGTTTATTTGCATTTCATTCGTGAGGATGTTTGGGTGCAGTCAAAAAAATAATAAGAATTCCTCAGTACTATTTTTGTTCTAACATGTTAAAGAAACTTCATCGCATTGTTTTTGTACCCTAAAATATTGATTTTTATTCAAGCTTCCTGTTGAACCGGAAGTAGAGGTCATTATGAGGTCACGATACCACAGCGCACATTCACAGTACCCATCAAGTCTATAACTGCAAAAAGTTTAAGTATCAAGTGTATACTTCTTGAGTTATGGTTCAAAATGGATTTGCTAATTAAATATTCATGAGACTGTAAATGGAAACCGGATGACATCACGATGACGAAATTTAGTTTTTCATACTAAGTTTACAATTTGGTGTATAGTTTGACCCAATACAATAAAGTTTAATTTTCGGCCCTTTGCATTGTACACTGTAATTTGCAACGCTAAGAACAATGGTTATGTCACTTTTAAAACCGGTGACTTGAGGGCGCTATATGAGTTTTATGGTGGACAGGTCTTAATAGATTTGTCAACTACCAAATTAAGAATTGTTGACTGGTAATGCACAGGCTATAGAAGGCAGCCACTACAGGGCTGAGTGAGACACAAACAAAATCTGTAAAAAGTACAACTCTTCATTAAATATATAGAAAACTGTTTTAAAGAACTTACAAAATAAATAATAAGTGGGTCTTTCCACACTAATGGGTATACATATGATAACTATTGGAGTGTGACATGGGAGGGTCAAATAAAGGCAACTATTTTGTCCTAATCTATTCCTGAACATTCCTTAGCATTTAATGATTGTGCATAACAAATAATAAGAAAATAATATTGGTACTTAAGAAATTACAGGATCATCTTTAAGACATGATGTTTGTAACATGGACAGACATGTTTGAAAATTGACAGGAAAGTGACAATAGAATGAAATAATTGCTCAAATGCTTTTTCATTTACATCCCTAACCCCTTTTTACGAAGCCCGGGAAGGGACAGTGGTAAGAAATAAAATTCAATGGAGTAATCCGTTCGCACGGATTAGTAATCCGTTCGCACGGATTATAGGAATCCGTTCGCACGGTTTAACAATCCCTTCGCAAGCTTTAGTAATCCGTTCGCACGGATTAGGAATCCGTTCGCATGGATTAGGAATCCGTTCGCACGGTTTAACAATCCGTTCGCACGGTTTAGTAATCCGTTCGCACGGATTAGGAATCCGTTCGCACGGTTTAACAATCCGTTCACACGGTTTAGTAATCCGTTCGCACGGATTAGGAATCCGTTCGCACGGTTTAACAATCCGTTCGCACGGTTTAGTAATCCGTTCGCACGGTTTAACAATCCGTGCGCACGGTTTAGCAATCCGCCACACGCATGCGTTACACACGTACGTTAGTTGATTCAAGATGGCGGAGGTCAATGGAAGTAGTTGTTCTGATGATGACCTTATTGGATTACTAATCCGTGCGAACGGATTACTAAACCGTGCGAACGGATTACTAAACTGTGCGAACGGATTACTAAATAGTGCGCACGAATTCCTAATCCGTGCGAACGGATTACTAATCCGTGCGAACGGATTACTAATCCGTGCGAACGGATTACTAATCCGTGCGAACGGATTACTAATCCGTGCGCACGGATTACTCCATTGAATTTTTTTTCTTACCACTGTCCCTTAGCCAAAACTACATGTAAGACATCTTCTGGGTATTTAAGAAATTACCATGTGAAATATACCCCGTATGTAACGTGGACAGACAATTTGTGACAAATATCTGTCCACGTTACAAACATAATATTTTGAAGATGATCCCCTGTTATTTGTTTAATAACAGGAGGGTTGTCTTGATTTTTTTAGGTAACAATCCTTAGGGAAATAGCATTATAAAGGGACAACATGTGGGTGAATAAATCTGTTCTATTAGTACTTTTAGTCAATTTCTAAATAAATGTCTGTCCATGTTACAAACATATTGTAATTACTTAATTACTTAGAAAGTTGTCTTAATTTTTGAAAAGCACAATCCTCAAGGCACCTGGAATGTACACAGAAAAAAGTTATGAGTAAAAAGTACTTCATTTTATTATCAATGTCCCATGTTCCTAAAATGTCACACTTTTGTACATTAGTGTGGAAAGACACAAATACATAATTTTGTAAGTTAAGGTTGGTGTTAAAAGGAAAGACAAAGTGTATGTCAGAGCTATAAGAAATAGTTTGCGTGGGTAGTGAACTCATTGTACAGTTATCCTTCAAATTACATTGTGTTGTGACTTCGTATAAGTTTGTAAGGCCATCTTAACAAGGTAAGGATGTGTTCCTTGTAGAAAGATGCACTATTGTGTTTCTAGTATGTGACTAACAGGTAGTCGTAACAGCTAATTAAAGTTATTGCTTGAAGGTAGGCTTATCGTCACGATCAACAGGACATGGAATCAGAGTTCAAGTTCTAGTTTAACCCAGTGACTGAAAATAATACTCACATTAATAAGGTCATATTCGTGTTGCTGCTGTACATAATGAGCCAGTAATTTTTAGTCACTGTGTTCAGGACGCCGATTCCATGCCCTGTTTGTAGAAAGTCTGCTGTGATCGTGACGATACTGTCCCTTTAACATCTTTACACCAATTCTGTTTATAGGATTGATGGTCAGTACTACTTCACTACTATCCCAATGCGTGCATACAAATAAATAGGTACTTTACTACTTAACGTTAATTTGTGCACAAACTGAAGGGAAGATTTTTGAGAAAACAAAATTACAAAATACGGTTGAGTAATTCGAAAATAGCGGAATTCATGCTCAATTCCCTATAACCAATCTTCCCAAGCCTTCCCGGTTGATATCTGATCGTCGGAGTGAGTGAATGGTTCAGTTTTCAAAGTCCTTGTTTCAGTTACGACGGTGCTAGTGGTTGTTCCGCCATATTGCTACTGGTTAACCTAACGATGTGTATATTGCTGAACTTACATGTACGTAAAACAATGGGACTTAACGTTACGAAAATGTCCGGCCCTCTTTTACAATTTTCCTTTTTGCTAGAAATGTATGCTATCATATGAAAAGAATACTCACCGCTTTTCATCCTCGTCGCCAATGTAATGGACTCATTATAATTATCAAAATGAAATTGAAAGGACTCGGACGCACTCTGCTTTCTTTTCATTTAGGAATTCAATGACTACACAACGTGTGTGTACTACTATATGGAATCTATGTATTATTATTGCGTACAAAGATCGTAATTAATTGGACTCGCAAACAAGTCCCACGTCATATCTGTTTGTGTATTATGTACTTATGGAGAATTACTGCCGAATAAGGAAGCGACTTGGTCACATCAACTTTTTCAGTGCATGTGTTTTGTACACAGATACAAAATGCGCTATAAATGATGTCATGATGACGTCACAGGACATTGCAGGCCAAAAGGCACATCTACAGTACCCCACAAATGTATAACTGAAAAATGTTTGATGATCGGGTGTATACTTCTTGAGATATGCTGTACACAAGATTGCCTAATTAAATATTCACGTGACTATAACTAAGCTAATTAATTTAAGAATTTTAGTCTAATGACATTTAGAAACTACGTCAAGGCATAAGCTTCCATATGGTATATGATTTGACTCTTTCTGATATTCCTAAGAGGACTTTTGCCACCAAGACCTCTCACACGTTAAGGCAATAGGGTTTTGCCGGAAAGAAAGTATAATAAGAAAAAAAGAAAAAAAATCTTGACAGAAACAATAGCTGTTCCGACTATCAGGTCGTAACAGCTAAAAAAATAAAAATCTTGACAGAAACAATAGCTGTTCCGACTAACAGGTCGTAACAGCTAATTAGTCCCTCGAGATGGTACCAAAAAGTGAAATTTCAGCCCCTGGCTCATGGCCTATCCCCCTTAAAGTGAAGGTACAGCATCGGTATTTTGCAGTGTAAGTTCATTTCAACCCTCTAGTTTTCAACGCAATAGGCTATAATTATTCTAAAACTATCGGGGTAACCTGTAAAGGTTTAAAGGGGCAGTATCGTTACGATCAACAGGGCATGGAATCGGAATGCTATACTAGTTTTAGATTAATACAGTGATGTATTTAATGCCCGGGCGACTGAACTCAACAATGAAAGTTTCCTTGAATTGAAAGGTTAAAAGAAACATGTCAATTATTGTGTGCCACTGACGCAGGCTTGGTGGTGAGCCCATGTAAGTCGTTTTGTCACCCTTTGTCTGAGAAAGCACGTAAGCCATTTCTGGAATTATTTATTTCAGTTTGTATTCAACCAATCCCCAGCTTTTTAAGGGTTTTCACCACCAAAAAACCTCAGCCATTGTGTTTAATTCAACAACAACAGCCTTGTGTCATTAAATTCGTCGCTTGGTAGCTCCTAAACAGAAATCCGAGCATTTATATGACCCCTATATCTACATATATAATGTTAATGCTAAAGGTTCATTCTAAACTTTACTTCTTTTTTCAGTTGAATTAAAATTCACGCCGTTTTTGCTGATCCAATCAAATTAGGGTTGTTTTTGTTTTAGATTGTTGCGTTCAAATTAATTTCCATGCAGTCATTATTTCGTTCCTGTCATTCACGACTGCGATTATTTAGTTCTATTTCGTTTTTTTGGCATTCATGGCTTCAATTATGTCATCCTGAAATTGGATGTGCAAAGGTTTCTGTAAATGTTTGTTTTATTTTTTTTATATTTAATATTCAAATGTGTCCATGGCAAATTTCAGTGTGTTGATGATGATTGTTGTTGTTGCAGCGGCGTAGCCAGGACTTTTTCAGTGGGGGGACGGGGGTGGGGGGCATTGCTTTTCAGTGGGGGGTAGGGCCAGGGGTATGGGTTTTTTCCCTTTTCTTTTTCTTTTCTGGTTTTTGGGGGCACTATGAGGATTTTTCGTGGGGGGCACCTGGAGGGGCACTGGAAATTTGTGGGGGGAACGTGGCCCCCAGGCCCCCCGTGGCTACGCCGCTGTGTTGTTGTGAGTTATGAATGTCAATGAGGGCTATCTTTTTTTAAACTTCTTCTTTTTTGTCGCTATCTAATTTCTTGATATGTACCAAACAAGAATTTGAGCGTCCCTACATGCATAACATATTTGTTCCCCGTTGCAATATTTCCACGTTATTCGTTCACATTTTATTCACAGTTTCCAATATCCGAATTTAATAAAGTTCGTTCACCCCTTTAAGCCAGCGCAACTGCCATGCCTCAGGAGTCCCTATGGGATTTGTGTACGCACTGGCTTAGCGTTGGGGTTCACAAGGTCATAAACACAGGCTGATTACCATCAAATAACATGTCTGCGGCGATCTGGGAGACATCTCAAAGGCTTCTGTGATGGCTCTTTGACAGCTCAGTCAGGTATTTACACCAATAAAAACGTCTATGTGGGAGGGGGGTGATATTGGGGGATGGCTGTTGGGGGGGGGGGTCGGATGGCGGTATCTGAGTGATCGATCGATAGCAGGTGGCTTTTTATAAATGGGCAATGGGTTTGTATATACGTTTATTTAGTTCTATTCTGTTTTTTGGCATTCATAACTTCAACTTTGTCATCCTTAAATTGGATGTGCAAAGTTTTTTATTTTCGCTTTATAGGCAACCGATTTCATCTTAAGAGTATTTAAATGCGTCCATGGCAAATTTCTGTGTGTTGATGATGATTTTTGTTGTGAGTTATGAAAGTCAACGAGGGCTATCTTCTTTGAAACTTCTTTTGTGTCGCTATCCAATCCAATCCAATTCTTTCTTTCCCTTTTGAGGGACTTTTGTTGTTTTTGGTTTCTGTTTTGGTATTGTTTGGGGGGGGTTTGTGGGGTTTTTTTTAGCCTACAATCTCCTGACGCGCTAGGCAAATGAGACAGTTTATATCCGAGCCTGAGAATTGAAAGTTAACAAGAAAATGTGACAAATTAATGCTAATTGATGAAATTAAATTCTTGATCAACTACTTGCGACTGGTCTGGATGAAATTGAATGAACTCAACAGCACTTTCAATTTGATTTGAAAATGAATGATCATTTACATCATCGCTCAATCAGAATAAATGATACAATCAAATTCACAAGTTGAGCATTCTATTTTCATTTAACCCAACTCATCGGCAAAATAGGTGTGTTCAAATTTAATTAATCGCAAAGTTCATTCCATTTCATCACAATTAGTCGCCAGCGGTTGGTCAAGAATTCAGTTTGATCAATTGGCATTTACTTGTCACATATTTTTTTCAATTCTCAGGCACGGGTAGGACTTTTTTAAGGACTGATTCTTTTCATAACTGTCTCACATGCCTTGCGCGTAACGAAATTACAGTCTCAAGAAAGCAACACCCCAAGCAAGCAAAAAAGGAAAGAAAGTCAAACTTAAGGGAAAACATGAAAGAACGCCCCCAACCCAACCCTATTAAAGAAATATTATTATATTGTTATATTTATGACGGGGCGGTAATGGCAGTGCCCCCTCCCCCAATAATCATCGTCCTTCCTCAAAGAAACACAGAGCACACCCTTTTCCTTTCTATTTTTCATGTTTTATAAGAAATTTTGTTTGAAACAAAAACTTCGGGGTCACTTGGGGGGTAGGTCATGGGTCTTGCTCCCTATCGCCTCCCTCATTTGTTAACAAGAAATCACCGCTACTGGCTGGAGGAAACGCTACGTGATCTAATGCATTAAAGGGATTGTACATGTACGCCATTGGTATAATGTCTATACATGTATCCATACTATACTGAAGAGATATGTATGAAAACCATGCAACTATGAACGTTTCAACTTATTTCGTTTTGTCATTACCAAGAAAATGGTGAACATGCATTAATTTTTTTGCATGCATTCTAATGTGGAAGTAGATCAAGGCCGTGATCAATATAAAATTTGTAATACATTTCTCATGCTCTCAATAATGACAGCATGTTTAGAGGAATTAATTTATCAAAATGTTTGGTATCATAATTTCACACCAACAAAGTTTTTGGATTATAATTAGATAATAACCAGAGATGTACACTCGATACCGTTAAGAGTGCTCCAGAATTGAGGGAAAAGATAGACCTACTCTTTCTAAATTCGAAACGGCAAGAGTTGTATAAATTTTCTTGACAGCACCTCGGACAAAATTATTCCTAGGGAAGACTATCCCTAGCTTAAGACCAAGTAAGTTTCCCATAACAATTCAAACATTTTTATTTTTTAATTACCAATTCTATACCTTACCCTTAACAGCTTCTGATCAACAAGGTCATACGTTTCAGTCATTTCACTGCTTTATGAAAGATAAGCCAAGTGAATAACTCAAGTGAAAATATACTACAAATATTACAACAACTTTAGCTTGCCTTGTAGTTTTTTGTGGACGGCAAAACACGAATCGATTTCTTTTGGCTGTAAGTACTTATCCGCATGTTACGATAGCTATTACCTAAAAACTCAGTCTTAAAAGAAAATCGTGTCACAGGACCACAACTCTACTTGTTTTGTCAACAAGGAAACTCATATACTCGTGCAGGTCAATACTACGATAAACTTACATTACCACCAAATATATAATGTTAACAACGAATTCAAATACAGCTAACATTATTTAGTTGCAGATACTCCTCAGCAAATTAAATTTTTGAAATTGATATTAAGTATACCGAAAAACTAAAATAACCTTTCTCTGTATAAGATAAGATAAACGCTTAATGGCAGTGAAAGATATGACAGCACTGACTAAAAACTACAGCAACTTCATAACACTTATAATTATTAATAAAATTATAAAGTTATGATATATAGCCCCACATCTCCGAACACCAAGCTATGAAAGTTTCATCACAAAACATTACAAAACTATTTTTATGTTTCACAAAGCTATGATGGAAGACAATATTTGTTTGAAATAAGCGGTCTAGCTTATCGGATTCAAGTTCTGGTGTTAGCAACATAATGTGGGTTCGAATCACGGCCGTGACACTTGTGTCCTTGAGCAAGACACTTAATCATAATTGCTTCTCTCCACCCAGGGGTTAAATGGGTACCTGTGAAGGCAGAGTTGGTTTGCTCTATATGCGCTAGAAATGGCAGCAATTGAGCTGTATACTCCCCAGGGAGCTGAGATGGTTTCAGGAATGATTTATGAGCCTTATGAGCCTTATGAGCAGGGATAATAATATAATGCGCCTTGAGCACCACTTAGTTGGTGGATACGTGCGCTATATAAATCCACACATTATTATTATTATTATTATTATAATTCCTATTTCTCTAAGATGAAAGCTCTTTAGACAAAATAATTCCTCCGGATGATTGTTAGTTGTACCAGTTTTATACCAAGTAATACATAGTTAATTTAATAGTCCTGTAATCACGATTATTTTACGCCAGATAGTCTGGGGTATATGTACTCGACATCGACACTTTAGCCTCATGCAGACGGAGAACACGACTGATGGAAGAATCTTTACTTAAAATGTTTTCGGTAAGAAAACAATTGACAAACATTACGCAATGAACATAGGGATATATTGTATTGTCTATTTAAAAATGGCCATGGATTCTACTCAAGGCTGATAAAACAGCCATTATTTGATGCCAGATTTGAAGCCAAATATCCTGTGTAAGGATAAATAAAGCTGTGTAAGTTTATCTTACACACACACACACAAAAATTAATTAGGAGATCTATTTGTCTTTCTTTGTTTTTAGCGGTTTAGTAATTATGTAAAAGTAAAAAATAAATTGTGAAAATGCCATGTTTTGCATATGAAATATGCCCTTATTTTGAGGTTTTTTTTGGTACTTTAACCAATAATTATATTTCACGTCACCAGAGCACCAAGGATTAGTCTTTCAGCTTGTGGAGTCCATATGCATTTTTGGGTACAATCTTTGAAACTCTCAGGATCTCCTATAAATATGTCAACAAATACAAAACTGCTTGATGCCATTTGTTCCTATTGCCCCTATGGTGGCCATATTGAATTTTAAAATGGTCGCCATTTTTAGCATTATTATGTGCATACTGTATGCGTGGAAAAGGCCAAAATATTACAAGACTGATATGGATCTTCATTTTTCTACATTTATTAACTCTGGAAACACTATCGAATTCTTTCATATGATAGTAAAGGTGTTGCAGGCATTTCAAAATTCAAAAGTGTCACCATTTAATGCATATTAAAGATACTTTTTGTATCGTTTCAGTCAACAGGGGCTATCAAGCACTGATCATTAGTTAAAATAATTCTAAAATAATATTTATTAAAAACCACTAACTGATTAGCATATGGTGGATTTTTATATTTGTAACAAGGATTAACCAAATAACCAAGGTAAGACTGTACCTTTAAGCATTGTGTTTTGTTATGAAATATATACATATAAATACATATATAAAAAGGAACAAAAACCCTGACCACTTACACAAGTGCCACTTGTCAACCCAACTATCTTATTAATAATATAATACAAATATATAAGTATATGTTATTTATAACTAAATTATCTACCGACTATGGCAAAACGGAAATTTACGAAAAGAGCAAAACGTTCACAATCAAAACAGAAGAAACAATTTTCACTTGAACGCTCGATTAAATCAAACAATACAAAAATAGTCTACTGACTACACTAGCAGAACAAAGTGAACAATTCATCACAAACCTTTCCAAAGCAAAACTATCTCAAATTGAAAAAAATTATCTGGGTAAAGGTTTAAACTTTGTTCCAACTCCTGCTGAACCAACCTGTTCAACTCTTTTGAGTGACATTGACGTCTTCCAAAGGAGAATGAAAGTTGAATGCCTAATACGTAATAAACCTTCCAAAACCCATCCATTCAAACCACACAGAGTCAACACTTTAAAACTATTTTGAAGCCACAAAATATGAACTTGCTCACATTCCTTTGAGAACTCAGAAAGAGAACATGACAAACCCTGAACTATCAGCCCTCAAATATCTGAGGAACAACCCTGAAATCGTGATTAAACCAGGAAGAGGCATCTGCATTATGAACTGCTGCGACTACCTACAGGTTGGATACAAACATCTCGAATCAGAACACTACACTGAGTTCGATCAAGATATTACACAAGAAACCATCCTTTTAGTTCATTATATCCTAACCGAAACAAGACACTCTCGACAAACACACTCTGGCATATCTCGATCCGAGCTCACAGGCATGTCACATTCCAACAATGTATTTTTCTAACGAAAATTCACAAAATTCCGCCAACAGGCACACCCTTTGTTGGAAGACCAATTATAAGTGGATGTTTGAGTCCATCTGACAAAATCTCAGAATTTGTAGATCATTTTCTACTCCCTATAGTAAACGCCCAACCTACATATGTACGCGACATACAATTTTCAAAGATTGTACCCGAAGTTGCATATGGGGTACTTTTTTCGACGATAACCCCACAGACTAGATGGATGATTAGGCCAAGAGGGATTATTAAACAGTTCGCTATCACTTAATATGCTATTGTTTAATTCTGTATATGTGTCTATTGAACCACATAATAATGCTGTGACCTAAATACCTCACAAAGGGGTTGCTTATGGCAGATGGCAGCAGTGGACGTTGTGCGAAGTAGTGTACATGTATTTACCAATCTTATACAAATTTACCACTCTTATATTACATGATCCCAAATATAATCCAAAACAAAAGAAATAAACAAGAAAGAATTTCAAAATAATGTACTGATACATGAAGTCACAATGTGCACTTCTCCAGAAGATCGATCAAGGCGCATACACAAAATGAAAAACAGTAGTACCGTTCTTTCCTAAAATATTACATAACTTCATTCTATATGTGAGTAGAATGTTTACTACAGAAGGCAGTATTGAACGTTGTGTGAACTAGTGGATGAACCCTTTTGTATTTACACAAACATGAACCGACATAAAACGAAGAGTAAAATATCACCAAATCAACAAATATGATAAAATCACATGAAGAAATACAAATAATAATAATAATAATAATAATGATAATAATACAAATTTGTAATACACACTTTTCCAGAAGACCGGTCAAGGCACCTACTTTTGATACAGCAGTACCTCCTACGAAATTTCTTTTATTGCTAAACCAAAAATGACTGTAAATAGCAGACACCTGAATAAATGCACAGTTGACTGAACGATATCTGTATAAATTTGGACATTAGTGTCACTCTGTTGTTCACTGTATATGCAGTTATGCTACCAGGCATTTTTGCTTTATTTTTATTACAAGAAGTATATTTGTAATCGAATTTATAGCTGTATGCAAATCAGACAAACTATATTTATTCACAACAATTTGTTTTCATCGATCTTGCTAGTCTGTGTTGTTTTTCTCCTCCTAATTTCTCTCTTACACACAAGACGAACCTCTTTCAAAATGTCAGCAGTGTTAGTCAGAATGTACATGTGTTTCCTGAA
>CM055818.1:36672925-36706301 GCA_029582265.1 Zoroaster sp. YZ-2022
TCTCAAGTAAGGGCAAGGATGATACTCTGTAGTGATATAGTTGATTTTGTGACATAATTTTGCATTTTGGCTGGGTGGTCTTTTAAAAAAAGGCCAAAAAACATTTTTGAGACCCAAAATCAGCCTAAAATGCCCAAAAAACTAAAAGGCTGTTACCATGGCAACGGGCTACATATGGAAATAAAAAGTCTATTTTGGTTACTTGCTCACCAAGTCCTTTCAGTATAAACAATAATAATATAAAAAAAAATTACCGTGGACACATATGCTAAGTATTACACTTAACAATTTCAAGAGTATCAGATCCCATTTTGTAAATAGGTTGAAATGGATGTTTAGACCGTGTTACTGTCATAAGTTTACATTTCTTTACATTAAGAGACATATGATTGAGATTACACCATGTTATTATGCTATTTAAATCATTTTGAAGAATAACTGAGTCTGCCTCATGTCTAATAGCCCTGTACAAGACTGTATCATCAGCATATTGTCTTAGGTGAGACTGGACACCAAAAGGAAGGTCAAATGCAAAAATATTAAATAACAAGGGTCCGAGAACTTACCCTTGGGGCACTCCAGAGTGAACTGGCTCCCAGTTAGACTGGGAACCTTGAAAGATAACCCTTTGTGATCGGTTACTTAAATATGAACGAAACCAGTTTAAAGCAGATCCACAAATGCCGTACTTATGTAATTTATCTAATAATATTTTATGACTTACACGATCAAAAGCTTTAGACCAGTCGAGAAAGATGACATCAATGCGGGGAGGTTTGGGAACATCAATAGTTTTTGCCCATTCATGGTATAAAGCAGTTAATTGAGTGATACAAGAACGTTTAGGTATGAAACCGTGTTAACATCAGTAATAATGCCACTCCTATACATATGATTGACAAGATGTTTACTGAAACGTTTTTCTAGAATTTTACCAACTGCTGAACAAAGAGATATAGGTCTGTAATTAGACATATCATTAGAGTCACCAGATTTATAAAGAGGTACAACATTAGCAAGTTTCCATTCTGTAGGCACAGTTCCAGATGAAAGAGAAAAGTTAAACATTTTTTATGGCATGTACAATACGGTTTTTCTTTCAACCTCATAAAACGTAAAAGAAGTCGTCATAAAACGCTCCGAACACACAACTGAGCATCTCGAATAAAAAAATAATCCGGAAGGCGGTTCCTTACACTGACGCTGACACATGCAAAGTGGCGGACAATGGCTGATCTAGGGGGCCTAGAGGGCTATCTGCCCAAAATATTTTTTCCTCAGCTGCCCCTAAAAAGTTATCGTAGATTGAAAATACTCATATTAAATCAGAGAGCACCTGGAATAAAAACAAATCAAACAAATCCAGGACCCTTAAGCCGGCCCGGACCCCACCATGAAAAGCTTCATCCAGCATTTGGCCCTCAGATTGTTTTGTTCTAGATCCGCTCTTATTTGAGGACGGGTAGATAAGAGGGCGTACGCCGCATGCTCCCCACACGATTCAAGCTGGTAATTTATTAAAATGTTTGATATTATTTTATTTTTTTAATTGTTGAACTGCTAGAAAAAAATATATTACCAAGTTGCAACTGTTTTGCGGAAAGATACTGTGCGGTGCGCCCCCGTGTTGGCCTGGATCCGACAGTGCCTACATCCCCCCGCCCCACTTTTAAGTGTCAATCGACGCACCTGAAATGAACTTACTGCGCGCATAAAATTATTATAGTCTTGGGAAGTTCGCCAGGCAACTTTGTGTAAATTCGACTCAACTGTGGTTATTTTCATCCTATAGAGAATCACGTTTTCTGTTCTAAAAAAAATACACGAAAAACCTTGAAAGTATTTTCCTTTTTCTATTTTGAGAATTTAAAATTTTAAATTAATAACACACAAAATGAATCGACTGAATCTTTATCTACATATAGGTTGTTCTCTTAATTGTAAGAAGTTATGAAATTTCTGAAGCTCCTGGGTTGGGTTGCGCGTTGGGTTGGGTTGCGTGTGAAGATAAGTGCACGTATGAAGCCGTGGACGTTTGACAAATACCTGGCCGTCATTGGTCGGCGGGAAGCTCTTGCCTGCGAACTATAAAATTAGAACGCATAACGCAGCTTAAAGTCATGTTGTCAGCAAAGATGGCGTCAT
Source organism: Zoroaster sp. YZ-2022 (assembly GCA_029582265.1). Lineage (NCBI taxonomy): Eukaryota > Metazoa > Echinodermata > Asteroidea > Forcipulatida > Zoroasteridae > Zoroaster > Zoroaster sp. YZ-2022. The sequence continues at coordinate 36,675,071 of CM055818.1, forward strand.
GTCGGCCCATGCCCAATTATTTTCTCTGCACCTGTTAATTCAGTCATCACCAGTGCATAGTTTAATGTTGTGAATAATTTATTTTATGATTCTACTTTTACTATTATATTAGCTATATTTAAAATCAGTGGCGTAACTAGGGTCCAATTTTCAGGGGGGGGACTTTTTCTAGGGAGGGGGCACGGTCAATACTTGAACATGCTGTATTCTGCAGCCTCAAACGGGGACCTATTTTTCAAAATTCTGAATGAGGGGCACCGTGGGCATAGACCTCGGCAGGGGGGCACGACAATTTGAAATCTGATCTTTCACTTAGGGCACAAGGTTTATATATATTTTGCATCTTGAATGTGGCATGATACGTTTAAAATGTAGGTAAAATGCTGTGTGGCCTAAATCTCCCTTCGTGAAAACGCAAATTGCTCCTTAGCACTCATTCTGCCTTTGACCAGTTAGTGTAATTACAAAACTAATGAGTTTTAGACCCTGTAACTTTGTGGGATTGTAGATTTCAATGAAGTAATTCAGAATGTCGACAAACTCAAACTTTATGTTTTTCCCCAATTGGCCCTTCCTGAAAACGGTGACAATATGGACCCAAGATTATGTACTAGTTCCAAATTAAAATTTTCACCTGTTTCAGAATTATGGGCTTGTGGATGGGTTGGTTTTGGAATAAGTGGCTTTTTGATGGGATGTAACAATTAGTTGGGTCAAATTATCTAATTAAAACACAATCATCCATCATTTTGTAAATTCCAAACCACACATGCAGATGGCCTGACATGTAACGAGGTGTCGGCTAACCCGTTCTGGATATTCTGTTTGCTTTCCGGTTATTGTCATAAACATTTCTAAAAGTCATATCAAGATTGTTTGTCCGACGCAGACATCATTAATCATTTATGTCAAAAGGGCGGGAATGGGGCCGAAACCCTCCCCCATGAACTACACTACTGGCTGGTCAGGCAGTTTTATGCTAGTAGGCCTAGGCAAATAAATTTGGCTGATGTCTATCTGGCGAATTTAAATTCTGTCGCTGTTGGCAGTCGGAATTATGGGCTGTCGGAAGAAATGCGTAAAGCGAGATTTTCCGTGTTCATGATGGCCGATTTTACATCGAACAATAATAACTGGATTTTTAATTATATTATGATCTTAACATAAACCAGCAATTATTTATTATGAAGCAGAGGTTCCCTCCAAACCTATATCATGGCCTAAATAAAATAACCATTGAGACAGTTTAAGCAACTGAAGTTATAAAAATGACATGAACATTCACTTATTCTATTATTTCTATGTTTGTTTCTATGCGATTCGTTTACATTTTGCGTGATCTTTAGAGTACCCAGGAGATTTCGCCTGGCAAAAGTATGAGCATGCATTATATGTGAAGTAGTCATATGAAACGTAATGAAATGAGTCACAATGAGGGTTGCGCTCAGATGATTTGCAAAAAGCTTAGCTAGCTTTCAAACTGCAACTGGACGGATGAATAACTTTGAATATGTCTGGGATGTTTAATAGAATACGCAGAGTAGATTGCTGCGAACATTTCTGAAGTAGTTTAATGAACAATCAAGTTTTTCCTGTGGTATTTTTTATATAAGAGTTCGAGCATTGGTATAAATTAAGATACCAAGACAAGTGATTGTTTGGGAAGGGCTATCCATCTTTGACCAATTTATATTAAATACTAACCATAAAGTAAAACAAGTAATTAAAATGCAATTCACAAGCCTCCCGTGTATTTTCAATTTTGATGAGAAAATCATCCAGGTAAGCAATAACCCCATTACAACCATGATGTTGCATCATACGAGAGACAGACGGAGTAAATCTATGAAAAATGCATGGCGCACGTTTATCTCCAAATGGAAGTTTAGTGCCATTTAAATAAGTCATCGGGATGACAGGGAACATACCGATAAGCACTTTTGAGATTCACTTTGAGAATCATATTTTTGGAGTCATACTTTTGTTTATGTCTTCCCAGCGCGTTCTAAATGGGCAGCAAATTTTGGTGAGCTTTCATCTTTTTCAAGTTTCGCATCGAAATTGAAGTCTGAAGCTATTATGTACATGTACACTGATGTATAGCCTAAACTGATGTATATAGCCTACACTGATGTATATAGCCTACACTGATGTATATAGCCTACACTGATGTATAGCATACACTGATGTATATAGCCTACACTGATGTATAGCCTACACTGATATATATAGCCTACACTGATGTATATAGCCTACACTGATGTATAGCCTACACTGATGTATAGCCTACACTGATGTATAGCCTACACTGATGTATAGCCTACACTGATGTATAGCCTACACTGATGTATAGCCTACACTGATGTATAGCCTACACTGATGTATATAGCCTACACTGATGTATAGCCTACACTGATGTATATAGCCTACACTGATGTATATAGCCTACACTGATGTATATAGCCTACACTGATGTATAGCCTACACTGATGTATATAGCCTACACTGATGTATAGCCTACACTGATATATATAGCCTACACTGATGTATAGCCTACACTGATGTATAGCCTACACTGATGTATAGCCTACACTGATGTATAGCCTACACTGATGTATAGCCTACACTGATGTATAGCCTACACTGATGTATAGCCTACACTGATGTATATAGCCTACACTGATGTATAGCCTACACTGATGTATATAGCCTACACTGATGTATATAGCCTACACTGATATATGTATAGCCTACACTGATGTATATAGCCTACACTGATGTATAGCCTACACTGATGTATAGCCTACACTGATGTATATAGCCTACACTGATGTATATAGCCTACACTGATGTATATAGCCTACACTGATGTATATAGCCTACACTGATGTATATAGCCTACACTGATGTATATAGCCTACACTGATGTATAGCCTACACTGATGTATAGCCTACACTGATGTATAGCCTACACTGATGTATATAGCCTACACTGATGTATATAGCCTACACTGATGTATAGCCTACACTGATGTATATAGCCTACACTGATGTATATAGCCTACACTGATGTATAGCCTACACTGATGTATATAGCCTACACTGATGTATATAGCCTACACTGATGTATATAGCCTACACTGATAGCCTACACTGATGTATATAGCCTACACAGGGCCGGATCTACCATATGGGCACTTTGGGCACGTGCCCAGGGGCCCCTGGGCATCAGGGGGCCCTCCATGGTGGTCGAAAAAAAAATTGAAAAAAAAAAATTGAAAAAAAAAAAATTTCCAAATTTTTTTTTTCCCAAAAATGTTTTTATCTAATTTATTTTATTTATCTAATAGATAAAAAAAAGTTGAGTACATGTACTTAGTTACTTTCCACCACTGAATAATAGTGAATGAAAATTAATAAATCCTTTGAAATAGTAGCCTTGTGTTGTTATTTTGCCTTTATTGATTAAATCAACTTTATTTCATGAAAGTCAAGTCAACTGATTGAAACTCATTTTCTAATGAATGCCAGCTTAGCATGTAGGCCTTTGTGCGTCTGTCTGACAGACTACAATGACTGTATAGTTGAGGACTTATTTGTCAGTTGGACAAATAAGGTATCTAAATATTGACAATCACCAAATTGTGAATATTTAGAGGAAAATGAAGAAAAAAAACTCAACATTTTGCGCACGCGCGCGAAGCGCGTACGTCGCACGGCCGCTTCGCGGCCGCACGCGAACGACCCGTGCCCGTGGGGGGGCCCTTGGAGTTTCAGGTGCCCAGGGGCCCTCAGAGGTGTTAATCCTGCCCTGAGCCTACACTGATGTATATAGCCTACACTGATGTATAGCCTACACTGATGTATATAGCCTACACTGATGTATATAGCCTACACTGATGTATAGCCTACACTGATGTATATAGCCTACACTGATGTATAGCCTACACTGACATTTGGAAAGGCAAACACAAACAACCTGGGCCTACCCATTGAATTATTTTGGCGTGAAAGAAAAAGTATTTTTAGTCATATGAAACGTATTTAAATGAGCCGTTGCGCTCGGACGACTTTCAAAAAGCATACTTAGCTTTCAAACTGCAACTGGAGGGATGATTATTGATGTCTGGGGTAACTTTGAGGGTGTCTGGTTTTTAATAGAATACCGTATTCCACCAAATATACACTGGTGTATGACAAGAAAACATAAATCCTGATATTTTGAGGTATCTGCAAACACATTCATAATATGGTTTATTTTTTAAATAGGAACTATACATCTCAAATGGCATCTCAAATTACATCTAAATATTAAACAAATTTTGGATAAATAGAGAATTAACTGTTGCAAACTGCTTACCAACCTAAAGGACCTGTAGTACAAATAAAGAATTACTGTTGCAAACTGCTTACCAACCTAAAGGACCTGTAGTACAAATAGAGAATTAACTGTTGCAAACTGCTTACCAACCTAAAGGACCTGTAGTATAAATGCAAACTAGTAGTTATTTGTTTCGAACCTATAGCAGGTTCTTTCTCAAAGGCAAAATGGGATTGATAAATAATTAGTAGGGTGTTTGTTAGGGTGTTATTGAATATAAATTACGGGTAGTTTACTGTCTTAATACATGTACCACGAACAAAATAACGCGGGCATGGATTCACTGTTTTCTTTCCTAAGGTATTCATCTGAACATGCGTATGACTCTGTAACCCCTTACACTGCACACTCGTATACAAAACCCACACACACTCACACACACACATGCATTGTATTACAGTGACCTCACGCTGTGTTGGCTACCCAGCGAGATTCAAACTAATTCGCCGTTCCTTCCTCCATGGTGGCATAAACAAACCTTGGGTGTTAATTAAAGGGTGATTAACATTAATATTACTGGGCAGTTCCAACATAATCTCAAGCAGTTTTTAACAAACAAATTTTCTACAAAGGCCCATATAAAAGACTACATCCTCTGCTGTCCAAAGGTAAAACATACATACAAATAAACTCACCTACAAAGCGCGCAGTTGAGATCATTGCTGGACCCTTAAAACCTGATTCGTTGGAAATTTTAACTATTTTGAACATTTCATTACGTATGGCAATATATAAGGAAGGACGCTATAAGTATTTGGAGTACTTGCCGCAGGGTCACGTGACAAGTCAAGTCACATGATAAGTCACGTTAACTTGCATGGTCGTATCAGAAATCAATTAACAACAAAGCCGTTTTGTTGACGTCATGATTGGCGTGTACTTCTCTAGCCTTGAACAAGGCTGTTTCTAGTGCCGCCATCCCGTACTGATAGCCCGAAAAATTCAGCACACACAAATAGTGTCCTTCACGTATACATTATACGTACTGTGACGTCGTGTCAGTAGCCTCTCTTTGGTACTGGTGGTAACCGATGGGTAGCGTTCAGCCTCCGATGAGCAATACCTGCAGTGGTGGGCCACAGCACCGAACTCGTTGAATGAAAACAGCAGACCAGTATCGTTGGATCAGTGGATCATCAAACAGAGTTGGGCATGAACAGGGGAATCGAACCCAAGGGAATATGGAATTGGGTCCAAGGGAATGTGAGAACCAAGGGAATTCAGCTAGGCAGACGGGCAGTCTTCCCTAATTACCTGAGATATATTTATTTATCTTAGGCCCTGGGTACCTTAATCCATGCACGAAATTTGCACCGGAGGCAGTAGTTTTGAGACAGTGGTCTTCGCCTTTATTAATAAAGTATCTTCTTAAGTTGTCTTCAGTACCAGGACCCTTCGATGATTCTCAATTATTAGTTGATTACTACTTGGTTACACTTCTTGGATTATTGGATTATTGGATTATTGTAACAGCTTATTGTACGGTCTACCGAAAAGTCAATTAGCCAAACTACAACGAGTCCAGAATGCTGCAGCCAGACTTGTGTTCAACACACCTAGGTTTCAGCATATAACACCAATTCTTCGCGAATTACATTGGTTACCTGTTTCGTTTAGGATTAATTTTAAAATTATTTTGTTAACTTTCAAGGCACTCCATGGTTTATCTCCAGTGTACATAAAAAATCTCATTAGTATTAACAAAGGTTCCCGTTATAATCTCAGGTCAAGTAGTAATGGTCTTGTTTTAGAGTACCCTAAGGGCAAGATGCTTGCTACGCTGGGTGCTAGAGCATTTTCATCGGCAGCCCCAGTGCTCTGGAATACACTTCCGCGCCACATTCGCAATGAACAGACACTTGATTCTTTTAAATGTAAGATTAAAACATACCTTTTTAATGAAGCCTTTTTAAATATTTTTTTTTCTCCTTTCCTTAATTGTACTTTTGATGAGAACCAAGCCAGTTAGGCTATATTCCTTTAATTAGTATAGGTAGGTTAAAGGCGTCTGTCTCCGGGAAAGATCGAGACATCACCGATGCCAGTGGGGGTACATTGACATAGAACCTCCTCTGGCGGGACAGACGTAACCCCATACTGAGGTTTGGGAGCTGGCTTGGCAACCTCATCTGTTCTGATTTAATTTAAATAAATAAATTAATTAATTGTTTGTATTTATATCTAAGTATATTTGTTTATCTGTTTATTTAATGGCGTGTTTATTTTTGTTATGCGCTTTTGATCATTTTTAAATGGAAACAGCGCAATAGAAAATGTTTAATTTATTATTATTATTATTATTGATTCTCCCATGACTCTTCCATGATTCTTCCATGATTCTCCTCTAATTTTGGTCGTACTCCCCTTTTCTAGACAAGTCCCTTTTCGGGACAACAAGTCCCTTTTCGGGACAACAAGTCCCATTGACTGTACACAACTGTCTTGTCCCATTCAAACTGCACTAAACACATTGGCCAATCAAAATACAGGGATAGCTGATTGCACCACTGGCCAGTGACTGCCTTGTGCAATACTGGTCAGTGACTAAAGCCCCGTTCTCATATTCACGATTATTGCTACGATTCTCCACGATTCACCCCGATCTATAAGTCGTGAGCAATCGTGGAAAAATGACCCCGATTGTCCTCCTCTCACGACAGTGATACGCTAGTACTACGATTGAACACGACCCTGCCAAGATTTAGAAGCCGATTCTCACTTTTTGCCACGATATCCTACGATGTTGTCACGAATGCCCCACGTTTTGTCCCGATCTTACCACGATCCTGCCAAGATTGTGCCAAGATAGCCCACGAACTACCCCGATGTCGCTACGAATAGGGAGGATTAGGGAAGAATGCACTACGATTAAGGAAGACTGCGCCACGATTAAGGAAGACTGAGCCAGGATTCCCCAGGATTGACCTACGAACTTTGATCAAAGGCCACAAACAAAGCCGCTGTGGTATAAAAACTGGACTCTGGAGTCACTTCTCTTCAGTCTACTCGTTGCTCTGGAGAAGGCCAGGTCAGGTCTGAGCAGTTTATATTCCATCAAAATGTTCTTGGCTCCAGCCCAGAGGTTGCAATTCCTCCAGACTGCAGCCCAGCTGGAGGATGATTTGGCACAGAATTATCTAGCCATTGCCAGGCTGCTACAAGCTGGCAGACAAAGAAGAGGCAGAGAAAGGAGGCAGAAGAGATGGTGGGTCAGGCCCTGGTTGCTGAGGAGGTCTCTCTATGGTCAATATGAGAAGCTGATGGTGGAGCTGAGGGATGAGGACCCAGCAGCATTCAAGAACTTCGTCAGAATGGAGCCTGCCAGCTTCCAGGAGCTACTGATGAGGGTGGGGCCCAGAATAACGAAGAGGGCCACTTGGTTTAGGGAACCATTGGAGCCTGGGCTGAAGTTGGCCATCACCCTGAGACACTTGGCAACTGGGGATAGCTACAAGACCCTCATGTATGGATTCAGAGTGGCCCAAAACACCATCTGCAACTTTGTACCAGAGGTCTGCCAGGCCATAATAGACGAATATGCTGCAGAGGTGATGCCCTTTCCCACTACCCCCCAACAGTGGAAGAGAATTGCAGATCAGTTTGGTGCTCGATGGAACTTTCACCATGCCATTGGAGCCTTGGATGGGAAGCATGTTGCTATGAGATGTCCTAAGAAAGCTGGGAGCCTTTTTTACAACTACAAGGGATTCCACTCCATCATCCTCTTCGCCCTGGTAGATGCAGACTACAAATTCATATGGGTGGATGTTGGGGCCAACGGATCAGCATCAGATGCCACAGTCTTCAATGCCTCAGAGTTGAAGGAAGCCATAGAGAATGGGACTCTTGGAATGCCACCAGCTGAACCTCTACCCATGGATGACAGGCCCATGCCATATTTCATCATTGGAGACGATGCTTTCCCCCTCAGGACATGGCTGATGAAACCCTTCTCAAGACGCCACATGCCCAATGATGAAAGACTGTTCAACTATAGACTCTCAAGGGCCAGAAGGATGGTGGAGAATGGCTTTGGCATCCTAGGAAACAGATATCAGTTCCTTCTGGGCACAAGAAGACAGCAGCCTGACAAGCTGGTGACCATGGTGATGGCTGCATGCTGTCTCCACAATTTGATGAGGATGAGATATCCAGCCATGCAGAATGCCCTCCTGGACCAGGAAGATGAGGACAACAACATCATCCTAGGAGCTTGGAGGGAGGGGACCCAGATGCATGATATGGAGGAAGTGGCTGGTGGGAACAGGATGACCAGGGCAGCCAAGCAACAAAGGCTCTACCTGAAGCACTACTATACAGGCCCTGGTGCAGTGCCCTGGCAGGATGCCATGATCTGATGAAGGACACTTTGACGTGATGGACAGTTTGATGTTCTGTTGAAATTGTTGTTGAAAATTGAAAAATAAAACTCAAAAAAAATTATAAAACCAAAAAATGGAATAAAAAAAATATAAAAAACAAAACATGGGTTCATAAATATTACTTGCATTTCTATAAACATAAACTATATGTTCTTTATTGTCTTTTGTATAATGCAATGAATGTTCATGAAATATAGGTATTCTTATTATCAATAAAAATGTTTAACTTTAAAAAGCTGGAACAACATAGTTTTTTTACTGCACTTCATCACCCTCTCTAGATTGGAACAACTCTGAAAAACATGAAGGAAAGCATTTTCATTATAATTGCCAATCAAAAAAACAATAATTTCCCTCAGTATTCCTAATGTAAAATTACTAATTTTTAGGATAAAAATCTAGAAATTAATGTTAAGAAATGATCATAACTTTACACTGTTAAATCAATTTCAAAAAATGATCATAACAAATGTTATGTTTTAAATCATCTCACTTCTTAACATGTTTTTAAACTTTTTATTTTCATTAGGAAACATACCTTATTTATTTTTATTTTTTTATAACTTTTCTTATATTTTTTTTTTATATCTTCAAATTTTTTTCCAAGTCCCACACAATATCACAATGTCCAGCACAATATATATCACACAAAGTCCATCACTGTTCATCATCAGCGTCGGAGTCATCGTCGCCAGGTCTCTGTGCCGGGCTGGAGGCAGCAGAAGTCCCAGGGGGTGCTAATCCGGATCGGAAGACTGTCGGAGAGATGGCATGCCCAACCCCGAAAAGCTGTAGCCAGAGAGGCTCTCAAGGCTGGTGTCCCGAACCGGAGTGGAAGCCTGCCCCGGGGCTGGAGGTCCCTCAGTGTCCCATGCTCCACTCACCGAGGCAGCTGGGGCTCCGTACTGCTGGAAGGCGGACGGGGAACAGGGAACTGCTGCTGCTGCTGACCGGGGAACTGCTGCTGACCGGGGAACTGCTGCTGCTGACCGGGGAACTGCTGCTGCTGACCGGGGAACTGCTGGCCAGTCGGCTGGGCGGACTGCTGGGCGGACTGCTGGGCGGACGGCTGGGCGGACGGCTGGGCGGACGGCTGGGCGGACTGCTGGGCGGACGGCTGGCCGGACTGCGGGGCTGTCTGATGGGCACCATGAGCCTCTTCCTGCTGCCTGATGGTCTCGGACTCGGCTCTGTACGCCATCACCATCTGGAACCCTTGCCACATGAACCGGTCCCAGATCTTTGGATGAATCTCCACCATGTTGGCCGTCATCCAGTTGCCGAAGGCTTGTCTGGGGGCGGTTGGAACAGCTGCATCCCTCACCATGTCTGAGATCCCCGCCAGCATCGCCTTGGACTCCTCAGACCTCTGCTCCAGGACATGCAGCAACTCCCCATCATCAGGCTTCTTGGACGCCTTGCCCCCCTTCTTGTCCTTCTTCGGGTCCCGTCTCCCCGTGGCGGTGACGCTTGCGGCGGTGGAAGTGGTGGCAGCGGCGGCGGTGGTGGTGGTGGTCGCCTCTCGGGTGGAAAGGTCCAGGCTCCCTTCCGTCTCACTGCCCGAGTCGACAACCTCAGCTGTAGCTGCTGCTGAGCCTGCTGCCTGGACCGCACTCTTGATCTGGAAAGACAAAAAAGAACAAAATTATAAGTTAAGGCATCAAAATGTTGTTGAAATGTTGTAATAAATCGAAGAAATTGAATCTGAAAATTGAAGAAATTAATTCTGAAAAAGAATTAAAGAGGTAAATAGCACTTACACTGACCACTTGGCGGCCCTTGCTCTCGACTATGTGGTCGGTCAAGAAGGCAAACTTCATGCGGATGTAGGCCTCTCGGTCGGTGTCCGTCTTGGCCCCATCACCAGACTTCTTCTTCAGCAGCCTGCCAAATCTGGTTCTCATACTCTCGTACCATGTGTTGATCTCGTCCGGGTCCCTCCCCATCTCTTTGGCCTTCTCCTCCCACAGTCGGTCCTTCTTGTCCTTATTCTTGTAGTCCGTCTTCTTCTTATTGTACAGGAACTCATGTTCCCGTACCCACTCAGCCAGGTCGTCTTCATCCTGTGTAGTCAGGTTGACGGGGGCCTTCCTCTGCTTCTTATTGGCTGGCCCTTCACTGTCCACCTGGCCTCGTCTGCACTGCTGCAAAGCCCTGAAGGCGTGGTCCCGGTCCCGCTCCTCCTGGGCAAGTGTGGCAGCCTTCTCGGCCTCTGTCTCCTCCTCCTCCTCTGCCGCGGGTGGGTCGTCCTGGGGTGGCTTCTCTGCAGTCTTCTTGGGTTTTCTCCCTCCCTTCTTTGCTGGCATGGTTGTGAATATAGCACTGTAAGAGGTAGATGTGAACTCTATGAAATCTTGGAGGCAACTGAAGTTGTTGGCTCCAGGCGCGTCCTTTTATCTGGCTGGAAACAGCCACGCGCATGCGTGGCGCATGCGTGACACATTCGTAACGCAGTCGTGAGGGATCGTGGGAGTCGTGGGTGATCGTAGCGGGATCGTGGTGAGTCGTGGGGGATCGTAGCGGGATCCTGGGGAATCGTGGGGGTTCGTAGCGGGATCCTGGGGAATCGTGGGGAATCGTGGGTGTTCGTAGCGGGATCGCGGGGGATCGTGGGGGGATCGTGGGGAGATCGTGGGGGATCGTGGGGAGATCGTGGGTGGATCGCAGTGGAGTCGTAGTGGGTGCGTAGGTGCGTAGGACATACGTGGCTTGTCGTAGTACATACGTACTGGCAGCGTAGAGGCATCGTGCCAGGTGCTCACGAACTGCCCACGAACAGCCACGAATGGTCACGAATGGCTGCCGACAGCCCTACGAATGTGTTACGATGGTGTTGCGATAGTGCTGCATTTCAAAATAATCGTGGCTGAGCCACGAAAGTTTCAAACAGTTTGAAACATTCGTGGACCCTTCCCGACCTTCCCCGACCCCCACGAACACCCAGGATCATTCACGACCCCGTTACGACTGTCTTCCCGACTGTCCACGAACAGGTGAATCGTGGCGAATCGTGGCCATAATCGTGAATATGAGAACGGGGCATAAGCTATAGAGTTGTTGAGAATAGAACCTTCTAGACTTGGTTACGCAGTCACCAGGTAATGCACTCACACAGTAATTCACAGGGCGTTGATTGAGAGTTACTAGGTGATTTTATGAAAATAAAACCAAAATCTGCATGTGGTTTGTACATTTAACCTGTTTCAACCAAATTAACAATGAAATATTGGACTGACAATACAAAGGTGGCACCTGGCGATATGCCAGTGAGATTTTGGCAATCCTGGTGTCGGCGAACACTAGATTTCTTTTTAAATCGAAAATGGATTCGGAAACAAAAAGTTAAACAACGAGACTGGGCCCTTAAAACCACAACCAGAAATATTTGTGATCATCAGCAGGACTAAGCGGAACGGTATTGTCCATGAGTGGCAGAGACAAGTTCCTTAAATGTTTCTTGTCTTCAATTAGGTGATAGCCCATTCTTTCCATAATTCCACTGCATTGCCCTACCTTTTCGATTTCTTTGGCTACGTCAATGGGTAGTGTTAGACGCCATGCTTGGTGCGTTTTGCTTGAGTTCCTGCTTGTAGAATACAATGCCGGCTTTTTAATCTTGGTGTTAACATCGATCCATTCAGGAACCTCCGTCATCAAGACCGAGAAATTTGTATATCCGTGCAACAGCCGTCGATGGGTATGACGCCACGTCTTCATAACGAAGGAACAAGTACCTTTGTCGCATAAGGGGACTTCGCGTTCTTACTTCCAAATTCTGCCAGTTGTATCTAAAGTAAATGGTGAGAAAATCCAAAGCAACATTTGGAAGCAATTTACCAGTTTCTTTGTAAAGTGAATTAACAATTCGACCACTATTAGCGAGTACACGGGACGCTGTCATTGGTCGAGGATCTCGCACTAAGTGTATTACCCGAATGTTTATGGTATCATGCTGAATCATAGGAATCAAAAGGCTTATGTCTGGAACACGTATAGATTTGATAAAGATAAATTTGCTCTTTCTACACGCATCAGTCGCCATATCAGGCGTAATTTTACACCGTGTCCCGGTCGAGTTAAGGCAGACGTACTATGTCGTGCAAACGCGGTGCCCTTTTTATCAACCTTTTCGTGTTCTTCGACAATCACTCGAAATAAAAATCAAGTTTTCTGAAATCACATTGGAACAGCATTAGAAGCATATTCAAATACGTGTCTGTGAGAACTTCCCGTCCTATGTCATCAATGAAGTCTATCAATAACATGGGCAAGACTGAGCCCTGGTTCAAACAAATAAAACACTTCTTTGCTACTTCCAAACAATTCACCAACAAACGATGATCCAGTTATAAGACACGTGTGCTATCAAGGGTAGACAGCGAACTAGGATATATCATTTCTCCCCGAAATCCAGCTGCAATCATGAAAATCCACAATAACAAAGACGGAACAATCCCAAGCAGAATATAACGTTGAGTAGTTGACATTGTTCGAATCATTATTGTTAACTATTCGAAGGCTTGTTAGATCTTCGCTTTCATGAGAAAGAGATAAACTTGCATGTCACAACTGTTCGGCAGTTATGGCACTTTATAGAGACGTTTTAGATCACGATAATTGTAAAAGTTTTTCCCGGGGGCGTGACGTCGATAGGCCCAAGTTTTATAAACAGCTGGGTAAACTGAATACGGAAACAGTATTCCACTTTATTAAATACCATTTATGTAGGCTGTTGACAAATCAACAGAATGGAACAGATTGTCTTGCCACAGTAAACACCGGCAGCTGTTCATAGAGTAGCTAGAACATTAATTGATTGGCATAGGTAGATTATAATATAGTCAATAGTCAATAGGCATAATTGTTCAGTAGACCCGATCATCAATCCTCATGTAGCTACATTCTGTGCTGGGGCGCCGGCCTGTCGCGCTGTTACCAGGTACCGCAGATACCAAGGAAGGCTGTGATTGGTTTAATGTTTGTTTAGATTTTCTAAGTGATTTAATATTTTATTTTGATTATTATTAACTCAGTTGATTAAAAAATAAATTTCTGACTCCAGCCTTCGTTCAGTAAGCATTAAATATTCAGGATCGCTGCAATCGTCTGCATGAAACAACAACACCTTTATTTATAACATAGGTTGTTCAGCATAAGAGGTTGACTGTACACTCTTTAAAATGTTGAATCAACATTTTAAAGAATTTGGTCAATGACAACTCTTTATAAAGTTGCATTTAACTCTTAAAAGTGTTAACATTGATACGGTTAGACTTAGCTTGACTCCGTGTTAATTCAACACTTTCTTTAAGTTGAATTTAACTTTATAAAGTGTTGTCACTCACCGAACTCTTAAAAGGTTGGTTCAATACTTCTAGGTTCCTTCTAGCTCCATCTTCACTGATTTCACTGGATCAAGAACTTTCTCGTGTGATTCTTCTTTCAAATTTGTACACGTTCATGTACGTCGTTCACGTCAGCTCAAGATCGCTTGGAGGATTGCATATATCATCATCGTCTAGCCAGTCGTTAGCCCGCTAAGTTTCTTTCATTATTTCCCATTGTTATATTATATTAAATTTAGTTTCTCTTTGTAAACCCTTTATTCTATTGGATCAGTGTTTATTTAATTTCATTCTGATTGTTCTGCCATTTTTTACTGAAGAATATTTTGACAGAATTACATATTGAGATACAGACTGTCAGATCAACCTCTCTTCGTTAATTATTTCATTTGATTTTGTCTTACCCCCTGAACCGGTATTGTTAAAAGGGGTCCCTTTCAAAGTAAGTACCAGTTATTGTTCCAGTTAGGCCTACTATTTTTCAAGGTAGTTCCTTCACATCTAGTAACCTTTTACGGGATTAAAAATGAGAAATATTGAACAAGCCATATACCTCGTCCGAATCATACACCTCGCCTTAGGCCAAATAAATGAGTTTCCAGTTTCTGGTCTCTGCGGGCGTCGCCTCAGACCTGCGCATCGGCATTTTTAGTTTTCTTTTTATTTGTTATGAAATGATGTCCAATTGCAGCCAAATTTTCTGGATAGATTGGAATTCTGCTATGCTGTGTTTCAAATGACTTTTTCACATAGGGTTATTAACGTTTGCTCATGTTTTGTGGCCTCTCTCAGCCACCACACATTGTGTATGGGAAATTTGGTCTGGTTCTAATAACCGTACGGTGTATACCATGTATCAAGTTTTTGACTGGTTGGCAAAAAAAGATTAAAAATAAATAAACAATAGCGCGTCACCGCACCGATTTTGAAGCCGACCTATGACCAGAATCCAGAGACATTTTGTTGGCTTTATAGGGTCTACCTCAACTTCATAATTAAATATTTCCTGCTCGGACCACAGCTCACCAAGGCGCCTTCAAATTATTATCAAATAAGTCAACAGTGATTTATATGAAAGTCAACAAAGGTAGTCAGCGTACGTCTATCCTAGTACCAACACTACTCATTACCAACTGTTACCCTCTATATGTAAAGCATACTCAAATGATTAACGCTCACTTAACTTAAACATATTGGATAGAAGCCATTGCGTTTGAACACTAGGGCAGCAATTATGACCCACATGATATTGTGGAAGTAGATAAGTTATGTTTTTGCAAAGTACATTATATTCATGGAATCCATGTGGTTTGAAGGAAGGGGCAGAGCCAGGGTATGGAAAAAGAGGACACAGCCTAGATCCTCAAATGTTTCAAGAGAAGATACAACATTGGCAATGTTGGCAAAACCACTTCTACATGTATGACGCCAAGCCTATACATAATGCTATTATTTTCTTTGAATCCACATGAATTATAATCAGAGGGCGCGTGCACTCTCAGCGTTAGCTGCAATGGGGGTGCGATGGGTTGATAAACTAAGCCAGAATATCCGTATTGCACCAAGACTTGTCTCGTAAATGATAAACCTGTGGTGGAGGTATTCACTCTACCGACTGACCGCTCTCATCGTGATTGCTTTTGTATTGTGCCATGAATTTGTACAAATAATATATTACTATTACTTATAACAGAGGATAACCAGAATGATGAACGATGTGTACACATGATGCCCGGGTGGTAAGCACTAGATGATTATCATCATTAGTAGCAAAGCATTCCTATTTCAGTGTCAATCGATTCGCACAATTCTGCAATCAAAGGTTAGTATATAACTCTTTGGAAGCTTTTTTGTTGTGATTTAGATTCCAATGTTTAATAAAAACTTGGAATTTCTAGAATTGTTTATTTCAGTTTTGTGGCCGGGCGACTGAACTCAACAATGAAGGTGTCCTTGAATTGAAAGGTTAAAAAACATGTCAATTGTGTGCCACTGACGCAGGCCCGGTGGTACATGAAAACAAAACCATTCCTGGTAGTGGTATAAGTGAGCCAATGTAAGTCGTTTTGTCACCCTTTCTCTGAGAAAGCACGTAAGCCATTTCTGGAATTGTTCAATTCAGTTGCGTGGTGTGTTCTTTTATTCGTATTCAAATTCAACCAATCCCCGGATTTTTAAGAGTTTTCGAATTTCTCAACCAAAACACCTCAGATATTATGTTTCATTGAACAACAGCAGGTTGTGTCATTTAATTCGTCGCTGGGTAGCTTCTAAACAAAACTCTGAGCATTATAGACACCCGTCTCAGATCCTCTTAGTGAAGACGCAGGTACGGTATCCCAGCATTCTCCAGTGCCTCCCAAGTAACTCCAGGAAGCAATCTCACTTGGGGATCAAGATGGGCTGCCTCTTCTGGAACAGGAGAAGTAGAAATAAATCAATTTTGTTTTGAAACAGAGATGTGAAATTGAGAGATTTTAACATCAAATATATGTACCATATCGTCTACTTATTAACTGGTATGGAAATGGGAACAAAAACGACGTGACCTTTGTGTAACGTTACTGATCATTACCTACACTTATTTTTATTTTGTAAACACAACTGAATTCTATCAAATTCAACTTCCATCAACGAAAAACATAGAAACATTAGGTCCATATAATACTTATCTTCACGCCATATTGTTAATATTGTGTTATATTGTATTCATTAAGCCCGGTTAAAATGGATAAACATTCTGAAATATTTAAAACAAAATTACCATGTACAGCACAAATAAAGAAAAGGTCATTTCCTTTTGCTTTTGTAACTTTGAAAGAATCTCCAATATACAGAACCAGACGAATTCGTGTATCCTTCCATTTTGTTTTCATTAATTTTTAATTATAATAGAGCCTATTTAAAAACTTGTTGCAAGTGAAATACACTTTTTTAGTTCAAAATGTAAACAAAAAACAATGACACTATGCTTAGCCTATGCCTCTACTAAATGAGTACTGTGCTCCTTTTTATCCACCAAATAAAAGTGCTTTTGTTTGTCTGTCAAAGCACTCAAAAATAATAAAAATAAACAATAAAAAACACTCAGGGTTGGACCACTGTTGGCACTGTGAATGGTTATGGAATAAATAAGTTCGAACAAAAAATTGTACTTTAAAACTTCACCGAAGTTTATATTGGGCAATTTGCACAATTACGAGATAAAATAAAAACGATTAAAAAATTGATTTATTATCAAACAGCTAATATTTGGTGTAAGTTGATACCCTGCAAAAACGGTGGTGTTAAAATAACACCGATGCTGTAAATTTTTAATAGTGTTCAAAAGTGTTTTAATTTGGCGAGTTTCCCAAAATTAACACCATCGTTGTAGTTTTAATTTTATAAAAACAAATTGTTAATAGGCCCTTATGTTGAATTACAAGAAGGTTTTTGAAAAAAAAGGGGACGGTTTGTCGTCGTTTTCTCAAAACGTGAGCACCTATATTGTGATTAATTTTTCACACGCTAGTTTTGTGATTTATATCACTGGAAAACTAGCTAATTAATGTACCGTTCCAAATTTGATGCTGTACACTTTTTTACATTTAAAAAGCAGTATACTAAAAAATATAAAAAGGGTTTATTATTATATATATTTTTTATAACTAACAGAAAACCTTTTTAATTTAAAGTGGAATAGTCTCAGCGGTAGTTTTTGTATAGGCCTACAGTCGATTCTAGCAAGAAAAGAAGAAAAAAGAAAACCAATGTATAAAGAGGTTCCTCCCCTGCGTGACTACATATGAGAAAAGTATAGTATGCCTTATTTTGTAGCCAGGAACAATTTGAGACGGAAAAAGGACATAAGAAGTTATTTTTTGTCAACAACATTCTCACAACAAACGATAGCTGAAATTGTGGGAAGTAATAACGAAGTGAATAGTTTGTGGCGTTCCGAGGCACCATCCACGTTTGGTTATTATACCAACATTCAGATTGACAACATAAAAACAAATTTCATTTTGAACGCGTCTTTGTGTTAATTGATAAACACCCTTTCTTGAAAATAAACGTGTTTTGGTCTTCATAAAGTGTTATCCCATATAAACGTGTTTTGGTGTTCATAAAGTGTTATCCCATATAAACGTATTTTGGTGTTCATAAAGTGTTATCCCATATAAACGTGTTTTGGTGTTCATAAAGTGTTATCCCCTATAAACGGGTTTTGGTGTTCATAAAGTGTTATCCCCTATAAACGGGTTTTGGTGTTCATAAAGTGTTATCGCTATAAACGTGTTTTGGTGTTCATAAAGTGTTATCCCATATAAACGTGTTTTGGTGTTCATAAAGTGTTATCCCATATAAACGGGTTTTGGTGTTCATAAAGTGTTATCCCATATAAACGTGTTTTGGTGTTCATAAAGTGTTATCCCCTATAAACGGGTTTTGGTGTTCATAAAGTGTTATCGCTATAAACGTGTTTTGGTGTTCATAAAGTGTTATCCCATATAAACGTGTTTTGGTGTTCATAAAGTGTTATCCCATATAAACGTGTTTTGGTGTTCATAAAGTGTTATCCCATATAAACGGGTTTTGGTGTTCATAAAGTGTTATCCCATATAAACGTGTTTTGGTGTTCATAAAGTGTTATCCCATATAAACGGGTTTTGGTGTTCATAAAGTGTTATCCCATATAAACGTGTTTTGGTGTTCATAAAGTGTTATCCCATATAAACGTGTTTTGGTGTTCATAAAGTGTTATCCCATATAAACGGGTTTTGGTGTTCATAAAGTGTTATCCCATATAAACGTGTTTTGGTGTTCATAAAGTGTTATCCCATATAAACGGGTTTTGGTGTTCATAAAGTGTTATCCCATATAAACGTGTTTTGGTGTTCATAAAGTGTTATCCCATATAAACGTGTTTTGGTGTTCATAAAGTGTTATCCCATATAAACGGGTTTGGTGTTCATAAAGTGTTATCCCATATAAACGGGTTTTGGTGTTCATAAAGTGTTATCCCCTATAAACGTGTTTTGGTGTTCATAAAGTGTTATCCCATATAAACGGGTTTTGGTGTTCATAAAGTGTTATCCCATATAAACGTGTTTTGGTGTTCATAAAGTGTTATCCCATATAAACGTGTTTTGGTGTTCATAAAGTGTTATCCCATATAAACGGGTTTTGGTGTTCATAAAGTGTTATCCCCTATAAACGGGTTTTGGTGTTCATAAAGTGTTATCCCATATAAACGTGTTTTGGTGTTCATAAAGTGTTATCCCATATAAACGGGTTTTGGTGTTCATAAAGTGTTATCCCATATAAACGTGTTTTGGTGTTCATGTAAACGGGTTCATAAAGTGTTATCCCATATAAACGGGTTTTGGTGTTCATAAAGTGTTATCCCCTATAAACGGGTTTTGGTGTTCATAAAGCGTTATCGCTATAAACGTGTTTTGGTGTTCATAAAGTGTTATCCCATATAAACGTGTTTTGGTGTTCATAAAGTGTTATCGCCTATAAACGGGTTTTGGTGTTCATAAAGCGTTATCGCTATAAACGGGTTTTGGTGTTCATAAAGTGTTATCCCATATAAACGTGTTTTGGTGTTCATAAAGTGTTATCCCATATAAACGGGTTTTGGTGTTCATAAAGTGTTATCCCCTATAAACAGGTTTTGGTGTTCATAAAGTGTTATCGCTATAAACGTGTTTTGGTGTTCGTAAAGTGTTATCCTATAAACGTGTTTTTGTGTCTAAGTTTTAACGTGTCAACTTGTGTTGTGTTTAAATTCATTATCGTGTTACAAATTAAACACCGCAAAAACGTTTTCATCAGAACAGCGTTTAAACATTAACACTTGTTGTTACATACTACGGCCTGTGACGGCCATTAGAAAACATGTCACGACGAAGACTTACCAGAATGTTAACTTATAGAGTCCATTGAAGAACTGATCTGGACACTAGAGGCCCGCATCCAAACTATTCACTGTAATCGCCACGGATAGTACAACTTCATAGAGGAATACCTTTTAGTCGTGCACATTCAGATCAGTCATTAGGCCAAACAAAAATTGTTGAGTTGCCCTCCAGTGAAAATATTTGAAGGGGTCGGTCGGTCGGGATTTTTTATTTATTTTTTCCTCTTTGACTTCATTTTATGATTGAAATGCATTGGAACTGAAACCACATACTATGTTTTTCATTTGTATACCTATCAGCAAGGAATTTTGCTTCAGAATAAAAGTATCCAAAGCATTTTTGTTGTACTTTTCGCTGTGATTGACACAGCAAATTCATCCATATTGCGTGCAATGCTCAACATGCAACATGTGAGTGGCCATTCGATTTGAAAACGTGTAGATTGAGTCGCAATCGTTGACATACAAAACAGTGCGCGAAGCCAGTGGAAAACATGTGAGGGGCCATTCGATTGGAAAACGTGTAGATTTGAGTCGCAATCGTTGGCACACAGTGTGTGCGAAGGCAGTGCACCATGTGAGGGCCGGGGCCATTCGATTTGAAAACATGTAGATTGAGTCTTGGGTACCGGTAAATTTACCGGTAAAAAAGTGGAAAATTTCACAAATCAAACGTATTATGTTTTATACAAAGAAATTTGGTAAGTTTCATTAATAAATAGGCCTATGAATGACGGGGGAAAAAAAGGGGGAAAAAAACCCGACCCGAGATTTCAGCACTTTTGGGTCGGTCGGTGGAGGGCAACTCAACATCTTTTTTTGGGGGGCCTTATAAATTCATTCTTTAAAAACCATATAGGACTAATCATACAAACTACAACCTAGATATGCACATGGTCCAGTTGCATGAGAGAGTGAGGCAATAATTATCAATTAAAAGCTTTATACACCAAGTTCCGTATATAACAGACTCGTATGTTGATGAATAGTCGGCAAGGCCAAAAATCCTGACAGGTTTAACAGGTATCGAAGTGAAACGAAGTATTTCTTAAAAAGCTCCCATATAGTGATGACGTAGTTTGTGACGGTGACCTCAGCCAACCAACATCATCTACCAGATTGGTTCCACAATCATATTGACTGTATGTTGTAAGTCGATTTAAGACAATGTTCTTTAAGACAATGCATACGTACAAGGCTACCTCCACGTTCATGGTCTGCGATTTTTTGTCATCGTCATACTTCGTCACTTAGAAAATGGATTAGAAATCTAACGTAAAGTACGAGTCACACGGCAGATACACAAAGACCTTATGATGTTGTAATTCATAGTACCGACATTTTGTGGGTAAAAAAGTAATGTTCCCATTACTTTCTTCTCCGTATAATAATAGCAATGCATTAGTCTTGGAAAACGGTCTTAGGGCATACGTGTACCAACATCACACCAAGTAAGGTTTTAGATAATAATTATTCAATTTGATAATCTGGTAGTAACCAATGTTATACCTTAAGTTCCCTTTAAGTGCAATAGGGTTAAAGAAAATAATGTTTTGCAGACATCTCATAAAAATGGCGGTTTCCCCTACCATTGCAGCTTTTGCCAGACTGCGTTCTGTTTGTAAAAAGTTATTTGTCCAGTTAAATATAGTATACCGCCGTTGAGCCTATACCTATAGTGTATCGCTGCCATTGCGGCCTTTACATTCAGAGGGTCAAACTTGGCTATCCAAGGCTATACTTGCATTAAAATGACATAAAGAAAAAGAACTCGTACAATTTTTGTGTCAGATCAGACAATATAAAGGGAAACTTTGTAGCACAACTCGCTTGATATTTACGCACGACCGGCTCAGTATAATAATTAAAATTATTTACTATTATTTTTCATGGACGAACGATTTCTAAAGTGCATATCTGGGTCCGTATTCGGGTCCGTATCTGGATCTGAAGAGATTGTGTTCAGGCAAAATATGCGTCTAGCACCCATAGTCTGCCACAGCTTTTCAGAATATAATTTGGTACTGTTTTCATCTTGAGGGGAATAATCTCCCAAAGTCAGCAAATTACGTACATAAAATGTTAAAGAAAACTGCACTTTCTGTTTTTTCGCCTTCTAAAGTTATCAACACAATTCATTATAATGGTGTGTGAATTAATTAATTTGCTTTTAATTTAACAGTCTCGTGCAGATTATGGGAATAAATGTGAATTGTTTTTCTTTCAAGCGGGGAAGAAATTACTTTGTTTAAATAGAATTGTATAATTGTGGATCGTCAACATCGAAAAATATCGAAAAATAATGTAACCGTCTCTTACCCGGTTGAATGAAAACATTTTCCTATTTAAGAAATTAAAAAGAACATCAAACAATGTTGTATTATTTATTTATACTTTTTGCAACAACTTTATTAACTTTTATTAATAATTCATTATATGACGAAAAAAAATTAAGAATACAAAACAATTATCAGAAATGTTTTACTGGTGTTACAAATCATGTTTTTATGTACAGAAAAAGGTTTTAGTTCAGAGAAAAAGGCAACCGTTTTTACATCCACAATATTGACACCAAACGAAATCGAAAGAAGAAGTTACACGTGTTTCTCAAGAAACAACCAGTTTTCAACTATTTTTAGATCAGATTCAAAATATTGGGAGGTTTTGTTTGTGTTGATAATAATTATACTGAATCAACATCATAACGTGAAACATTTATATTGCCTTTTTAAATACCATTGATAATTCAATGCATGTGAATAAACTATTATCATTATCGACAGTATATGCAAACTAGTGCTAAGTAGGTTAACTGGTGAACCGACCAAAACTGTACTCACCGAAACCAATATTAATAATAATGTGTGTGTGGACTTATATAGCGCACGTATCCACCAACTGAGTGGTGCTCAAGGCGCATTATATCATTACCCCTGCTCATAAGGCTCATAAGGCTCATAAATCATTCCTGAAACCATCTCAGCTCCCTGGGGAGTATACAGCTCAATTGCTGCCATTACAGCGCATATAGGGCTAATCAACCAACTCTGCCCTCACAGGTACCCATTTAACCCCTGGGTGGAGAGAAGCAATTATGGTTAAGTGTCTTGCTCAAGGACACAAGTGTCACGGCCGGGATTCGAACCCACATTCTGCTGCTAACACCAGAACTTGAGTCCGGTAAGCTAGACCGCTCGGCCACGACACTCCGTTTTTTTTAAAATACGACCAATAATTTTAGAAGAATTTGCTCCCCATCTTGTTGTTTTAGACTTTATTTTATTTTTTTGTATTATACACATTGTGCCATTTGTCAGCGATCTAGTCTGTGTGGCCGCCAGGTGCCGCCTTTCGGTTAACCGGTTAACTTACCTTTCGGTTAACCGGTTAACTTACCCTTCGGTTAAATGGTTAGAGATCTAACCAGTAACTCCCAACACTACTCCAAACCAAGCTGAACTATTTTGTTTTATACCTCTGGTCAAGCATTGATTATTTTTCCTCCATACAAAT
Source organism: Zoroaster sp. YZ-2022 (assembly GCA_029582265.1). Taxonomy (NCBI): domain Eukaryota; kingdom Metazoa; phylum Echinodermata; class Asteroidea; order Forcipulatida; family Zoroasteridae; genus Zoroaster; species Zoroaster sp. YZ-2022. The sequence goes on from CM055818.1 coordinate 36,698,600, forward strand.
TTGAGATTATTTTGACACAAACGTTTTATACAGTAAATATTCGCATTACATACCAGGCGCGTGGCCACAAATCTGTCAATGGAGGGTTGGCAAAAGATCTGATGAAAAAGTAGCCGCCGGTTAAAACGTTCCCCTGAATTTGTTTTGATGAAGGTCACAAAACAACTACTCCACACTCCCCATTCACCCACCCTCGTTACTCGTGTTATTATTTAAAGACCGTTAACAGCTTTTTTGAATAAGCCTACTATGCTCCTAGCACAAAGTAAGTCAATGGAGTGAGGAATCAGACATTTTATTTAATAGTAAAAATCTGTAAAATTTTGACGGATGAAATTTAGAGAAATGACCCGGGTACGGGTATATCTTCTTTCTACTAAATGGTCTTAATTGTCTGGTATTCCTTTAGATGACATCACTTGGTGTGGGCTAGTAGGCTGGTTGGCTGTCTCAACGGACTCAACCGGAGGCAGGTTTACTGTGTGCGTCGTGGAGATTTGGGCCATGGTTCCTGGTGTAACATTGGCCGTGGAACTAGCATCAGAGGCAGAAGAGTTTGGTGGGACAGGGAAAGAGGGTGCACTGTTGAAATAATAATAAAATAAGACTTATCAGAAGTCCATACCAACATGGAGTGTGCTACTAACCTAGTCGTCCGCAGCGTAGTACGCCAAGAACAATGGGTTTGGCCCATTCGTGATGTTTTGTTCCACAAAGTAACTGATGCACAAAGTATAAAAAAGAAGCAGTGCAGTCTGGGAGACTTACCGAGCGTGTGAGAGAACACGCGCGTGCGCTTTAGTGTTTATCGAACGCGCCCATTGTTCGCCCCACAGATGGTTTGCCCGCGTCTAGTTTAAGATTGCATGTAGTTCTCTGAACTAGTTTCACGTTGAAATGCTTATCCCATGTTACTATACCTCATACATATTCATGATCGAGAGCCGAATTCTCACTGGTCCATTCACCGTCACGTGCCAGATGCTATTTTGGCTATTTCCCAAGCGCCCGCGAGTATTCACGCACAGGGTAAATACGCATGCGCAGTAGTGCATTATACAGATATAACATGGTTTGAGGGTGGACAGTCGATATTAGCTCCCCGAGGTATTGGAAGTTGAGAAACTAGTTCCCGAGGCGAAGCCGAGGGAACTAGTTTCTCAACTGAGGGAGCTAATATCGACTGTCCACCCGAAATAAACCATGTTATATCTGTTTTACTATACCTCATACATATTCACAATATTCTCTAGTTCGGCATCACTGAGCTTGGTAAATTCAAACGCGACATTTACGTGTGCCGCCATCTTTTCATGTGTATGTACGTACGTAGCTAGCTAAGGCGATGTTCGCGCGTGCGTACTACTGTTCCCCGCTGGCATGTTCCCGGATGCAGGGAACAGATCGTTGGGACTATTTCCCCGCCGGGACTGTTCCCTGATGCGACAGTCTACTACGCACTACTGCGCATGCGTATTTACCCTGTGCGTGAATAATACTGGCGGACGCGAGGTAAACAGCAAAAATAGCATCTGGCACGTGACGGTGAATGGACCAGTGAGAATTCGGCTCTCGATCATGAATATGTATAAGGTATAGTAAAGTAGACTGTCGCATCGGGGAACAGTCCCGGCGGGGAAATAGACCCAACGATCTGTTCCCTGCCGGTGGGGAACAGTCGCACGGGTGTAGTACGCATGCGCGAACATCGCCCTAGCAGTACATACACATGAAAAGATGGCGGCACACGTAAATGTCGCGTTTGAATTTACCGAGCTCAATGATGCCGAACTAGAGAATATTGTGAATATGTATGAGGTATAGTAAAACAAATATAACATGGTTTATTTCGGGTGGACAGTCGATATTAGCTCCCCTCGGTATTGGAAGTTGAGAAACTAGTTCCCTCAGCTTCGCCTTGGGAACTAGTTTCTCAACTTCCTATACCTCGGGGAGCTAATATCGACTGTCCACCCTCAAACCATGTTATATTTGTATCACGGCAGGCCGGGCAGCTGGGGGATCAAAACCTGTAACCAAGTTCCTTGTGCGTGTGCGTATTTGGAGTATCCGCTCAGCGCACATCGTAGCCCTCTAGCGGTGAATTAGCACCCAGTGTCTCGATGATAGCCACTTTGGCGTCGTGTGAGCGCTGTGCATACACTTTATGCGCGTATGTTATGGTACTAAGCCTGCGTGTACTTCTGCCAGCCAATGATCGCTGGAGATATTCCATGCGTACGCACATCAACTGCAAAATACGCCAAACAGCTCATGCACGGTGCGAATACAAGCAGGCTGTCACACTTCATAATAATAATAATAATAATAATAATAAAGATTTTTAGCCCGCACATATCCATCCTGCTGGGCGCTCAAGGCGCGGAAACAAAGAAAAAACATGAATACAAACAATATACAATGATAGCATAGGGGAAAAAAATAAAAATTTGTACCGAGATACATGTACCTACAATGCAATTACAAATATACATCATCTTTGAAGAGTTGTGACATAAGATGAGTTTTAAGCATCGACTTGAATCTGGTTATACTATGACAAGAAGGTAGACTTCTAGAATCATACATAAAGTAACCAACTAAGTCATAATAATAGTGCAACCTCCCCCAAATAACGTAAAAGGTTTAGGACGAAAGATGAATAAAAACAACAAATTATTAAGGATTTACTATTAAAAAAAAGACAACGTAACGTACGTTTGCCTAAATACATACCTGACACAAGTGGTGGATTGGCTGCTGTCTTCACTTGATGAAGTGCTTTTCTGCATGAAAAGAAATTATTTTGTTTTCAATATTGATATTTCAGTTAATACCGTATTTGTATTTAATGAAATTGGTAGATGTAGTTATAATTTTATTTTCTAATTTGAGACAATCGTGTACGAATATCAAATGTCTCCACGAACAAATTCCTGATGAGAGCTATTTATATTTACGTACAAACGTGCTATGTTTTGAATAACCAAGTAAACTTACCCCCTTGGTTTTTGTCTTACGCTTCCTTGTTTTACCTATGGGTTCATCAGAAAATGCTTGTGGTGTGGTACTGGTCGACTGGCTATGACGTACCACTCCTCCTTCACATTGGTGTATCATGTACTCTGATTTTACATCCTTATTCAGGGCTCCCATTTTAGTTTCGCTCTGTTGTTTACCCCTGCTGAGGGTTCTACTCGGCTGAGCTTGCCCGGAGAACATCTTGCTCAACCGCTCAATAACAGCAGAAATAATGCTCTTTGAGCGACGGCTGACTGCTGCTCCTTGGCTATCGGGAACATTTTCGCCAGATTGCTGCCCATCTTGAGTATTCTCATTTTGAGGTGATGCTAAATTTTTTGAGGTAGTCCCTCCAGTGTTCTCTTCTGTAGTAGTATGTGGTGACCGTAGTAGTGGTGACCGCGTTTCTCCCCTTGTGTGTAGCTGATCTTCCGTGCCCCCGTTGGCTAATGCAGGTTTGTTTTCTTCAGGACTTGTCGCTTTTGTAGATCTACCTTGAGGCTTTTCGTCTAGCTTTGCTTTGGGAGAAGCATTAGAGTCAGATTCATTCAACTCAGTCGCTTCAAGGTGTGTATGTGGCAGATCTTGGCAGATCTGTGGTTCATTTGATGCCTCGAGATCAGACGAAACCACAGTGAAACTAGATGACTCCTTGTTTGCACTTGGTGGAATTTCTGTAGGAGTGTCAATTAACGACTCTGATGACAAATGTTGGCCATCGACGGCTAGGGTAACTGGCGGTTGGCCTGCCTCCTCTGGCTTCTGATCCAGTGGTGATACTGCTGTAGAAAAGTTATCTTTATTCTGGATATCTCCGCTAGATGTTGGCCTCGATGATGATTTGTTGGTTGACACTTTCTGTTCTCCACCTGAAGCTGCGCTAGAGAAGGATACTACAGAAGAAGTCTTCACCCTAGTCTCAGCAGGAAATTGTTGAGATGGTCGGCGAGGACCTATGACTGTGGATGCTGCAGGTGACACATTTATAATGCGCACAGATCCTCCTGATGTCTTACCAGATATCTGCTTCACTACACTCGTAGATGAATGTTTTCCTGAGCGGTGCCTGGCGCTGGACATCGAGGGGGCTGGAGTCACCCTGATCAGACGGACCGATCCTGTCGATGGGGGCTTGCTTACTTGGGATCGTTGTTTCAGTAGGGTAGGCATGGATGGATCAGCTGAAGATTTCGTGGCAGATGGACTCTTTTCTTGCCCAGTAATTTCCTTTTGCGCATCGTGTTGAGATAGCTTTCCTGATGTCTTGGATGAATGCGCCGAGGAGATTTGATCCCTTGGTTTTGGAGAAACTGGAGATTTGACTGGGCTTTGATTGGGGCGACAACTGTAACTAGCCAAGGACGATTTGTTTGATGACCTTGAAAGTTTCGTTGTCAGCGACACATTGGGTTTGGTTCGTCCACTTTTATTGGATGTGGTCCTTTTGAGGCAAGACTATTGAAAAGAACAACAAAAGGCTGTAATTAGGCCTATTATCTTATTGCAAACTTTCCAAAAGAGTGTTCAGTCTATGGGGCCTACTTACTGTATGTCGATTTTATTTAAAAAGAAAAAAAAAGGTATGACAGCTAAGGCTTTTGGGCTACACTGTTTTGGGGATACAAACTTGTATTGATCCTGACCATAACAGATTGGTTCTTATTTGTGGTCTTTCTTTTAGCAACGTTTTCCCTCTGTAACTTTTTCATTTCCTAAATACCTATTTCTGTCATCATTTGGTGACGTAATCCACGTTAAAAAAAACTATACTTACATCACTGCCTGACTTAGATCTTTTCTTGCTGCCTCGCTGCCTTTTATCGAAGCTGCGTTTATTTTTAATAGTCAAATCTGGTTTTCCAGTACATTCAGGACGTCTGGTTTTGGCACCACCTGAATGCGATTCTTCTGTTTTTGACCGAGAGTTGCCTTTGGTTTGTTGTGGTTCTTCAGCGTCTTTGGGCAAGACATATTCCCCGTTTTCTTTCTCTTGTATGGCAGATTCTTTTTCATTCACGTCACCGTCATTGTCTGCAGTAACCGAGTCTGCCAGCGCTTCAACTACTTCTGCCTGAAGAGAGCTTTTTTCTGGAGATAGTTTGTCCTGTATCTTTAGTGGTATGTTGACCTTTTCATTTAGTTCTGGTCCCGGTTCTGATTTTGGCTTTGGTTGTGTTTGTGGTTGTGTTTGTGGTTCTGGTTCTGGTTCTGTTGGGGCCTTCTTTTCGCCAGTCGTTATGTTGGTTCGTTCTTCTTTGAATGTGTTTTGTATTTTCTGATTCTCTTGAGCATCTTTGCTAGGAGTTGTCAGTGAACTAGAAGTACTTTCCAAGACAGGAATGTTGACGACACTCGTGTGTTTAATTCCCTGTTTAGGGACATTTTTGATGTGGATTTTGTCATCAGTTTTACTTGTCTGGTCTTCATTACTACACTGACTTGATGCAGTTGAGTCTTGCTCAGCCTTAGACCCTGGATGAATTTTGGAGGAGTGCTTCCTGCTAAATATGCTGCTTATACGGTTTATCACGGCGCCTATCATACTGCGGGAAGTAGTTGCCTGATTGGATGAATCTCGTTCAATAGTTATTCTGGCTTTAGTATCGGAGAGCACATCTGATGGGCTACCTTCCTTCAATCCGGTCTCGTTTCTAAGACTTTGAATTTCTCTCGATTTGCCGCTGCGAATGGATTTGGTGCTAGCACGAGACACAGGCAATGTAGGCTCAACCTCATCTTCATGAGGTGACTTATAATCTCCTCCAGCAATTTCGTCCTTGGCATCATATGATGGTTCAGGTAAGGTGGCTTCCTCCTCTGCTCTAACAACGACATTTTGTTCTATTTCCTCAGTGACTACATCATCCACAATGTGATGTTCCTATAAAAATATAACAAAACGTGTTAAGTTTATATTGCTCGTTAGAGGCTTTGACAAATGATAGATTTTCTGTCCGTGAATGGTTAGGTTAAGGGCCCTGATATGTATTCAAAAATTATTCAAATATTATTTCACCAAATATAATTCCGCCTTTGTTTCAGAAATTTGGTTTGGGAATTTAATCGTGTGTATAATATTAATACCTGATAAACAATCGTGCACTTTTTAAGTCAGTTCGTGCCTAAAGCATACCTTATATGTTTTCCTCTGAGGCAAATAACAGATTCCTCCTGTTTCTTCCAGTCCTACAAGTTCCTCATCTGATTGATGGGCTGCGATATCTACATTTGGCTGATCAAGGACTCCATAGATATGATCATGATCTTTGTGATCTGGATTAGACAGCTCTTTTACCAACGTGTCCTTCAGACACTTTGCTGAACCCTGGCAGAAGGTCATATCTGGGCGGAACATATTCCGGAAGGAGTTGCGACTGCTCGCCGAGTAAGCTGGTGACATTTTCTGATGGCTGTCGGGCTTAATGGAGATGGCAGAGAGATTGTGTGAGATGATCTCTTCGTCCAAATTCAAAGGGTGACTGTGGTAGATAGGAACGATGATGCTGAATTGGTGTTTTTTATTTTCTGCGTCAGGACTCTCGTTCTCCCCACTTTCTGCCACCTTATGAATATACTTACTGCTGGTGTCGTGAACAAGATGTCCCGATCTGTCCATGTGTAGCTCTTCTACCGACAGAACTTTTTCTGTGACAGACTCGTGGCTCTTATCATGAGGAAAGATGGCTCCCTCAAATATCGTCTTATCGTGGCTTTTCTTCACGACAGAGGTCAATCCCTTCACTGGCAACCCCTCAAGACACTCGGTAAGAGAATGTACGCTCTCCTCCTCGGCAATAATCTCATTTTCGACGACACCAATTATTTCATCCTCCTCACCGACTTCTTCATCCAAATCACTGTCTTCGTTTTCACTGGCAGCAGAGTAGTTGTGCGACACGTCCGTCTCACTTTCTCGGAATACGTCGTTAACAGTGGCTATGAGAATGCTACTTCTGTGAAGATGTACATCATCAAAAGATTTCGTCTGGTCACGAGTTTCTTCAGTTGCTTTATCATCATCATCATCATCACGTGGATCTTCTTTTGCTTGGTTCAAATAGGTGAGGACACTATCGAAAACCAACTTTACCATAGTCTGCGCTTGAAGAGAAACATCAGGTACCTGAATTTAAATGATCAAAACGAAGGACTATTAGTATACCAATGCTTGTTAAATGCCGCTCTGTGAAACTGTCACTTCTGTTTTATTTCGTAGGCTGAGTAGGCCTACTCTAACTTATATTAATGAAACGATGATGATTGAAAAACAAAACTTATTGTCAGTGGTTATTGACATTAAAGTACTCAGACGACCAAGTCGCTCTAATGACTTTATAGTACTGACCCCACGATTTGTAGGTATACACTTGCAATTTACTGTTACTTTAGCAAATTTAGAGATTAAAATATGACAAATTGGGATAATGTAATTAATCGAAATACAATCCAATTGGTTGTATGATCTGCAAAAGTTAAACTAGATTGTATCTTCTACCTCTCCAGTGGATCCACTTTGAAAATGAACAATGTCTTCTTTATCAACCTGAAAATCTTCAGATGTCTGAACAGTATGTCCAGGAGATGGAGATGGTGTCTTTACATTTTTCTGTGTGATTCCTATCAGTACAGAATTTTCTTCGATAAAGTATCCAAGCATTTTTTTGTACTTTTCGCTGTGATT
>CM055818.1:36706801-36872682 GCA_029582265.1 Zoroaster sp. YZ-2022
ATATTTTCTGTATATAGTTGATTAATGTAATTGATTAATACACAACAATATCACTTCAAGCAGCATAAAACACGAACACACCACCCCCACACATTACCTGCAGCTACCAAACTGTAATTACAAGTAGACAGCAAGAAATTTAACACAGATCTTAAAACCCTCAAGTTCACCAGTGCACAATTATGTATGCGTGTGGTTTATGTATGTATGCGTGTGGTTTGAAGAAGGCTGTTAAAAAAGCTTTAATGACGTTTTCCCCTTTCATTTCATTTCATTTATTGATTTCACAGGTAGAAAAAACAAATAAACACAAATTTACATTAGATTAACAGAAACAGAAACAAAGGTAGCACCCCTGTAGGATTACAAAAAAGTAAACTAAATTACTGTCGAGTTGATATCCTGATACTACCACTTAGGAAGTAACAAACATTGAATCACACAAAGAACGATAAATGGCTTTAGGCACACTTTGAGATATAAAAATAATATTATAATAAAAATATAAAAACTTAAATACTACACAGTTTGAGTCAGGGCATCTGCTAGGCCAGGGACTAATAAATGTTTTCTAAGTGAATTAACAAATAAAGATAAACTATAAATAACTGTTTCTTTAACATCTGTTGGTAGCACCTCCCATAATCTAGGGAATCTATAAAAAAGAGAATGATGAGCAGCATTGGACCTAGCCATTTGATGAGAAAACTTAATAACTTCAGTATGTCTACGATTAACATGGATTAGATCAATAGGAATGTCAAATTTATTATATAAACATTTAATAAGAAACACAATTGAAAGGAAATGAATTCTATTGTTTAAAAAGGGAAGACCCAACTTGACACACCTGTCAGAATACACAATTTCACTATTGGAATTAATTAAAGCCTTTCTCGGCAGGCCTAAACAAAAACGGGTGAAACGTCTTTGTACCTTCTCAAGCGTTTCTTGCTGGGTAGTGAGGACAGGGCACCAGACGGGGGCTGCATACTCAAGTATGGGTCTGCTAATTGAGCGATAAAGTGAAATAAGAATTTTAGGGTCCCTAGTTTTAACTATGTCCTATTTCTTTCGAGTCTTGTCTAGTAAAGTAACACACCCTTTTTTCCAATTTACAATTACTATAATGGCAAGTAATCTGTGTATGAATATTGTTTACAAAAGGAAAACGTACAAGTTAAGATTGTACTTTTGATTTACAAATCGGATTGCAGATTTACCGTCCTTGTTTTCTGATATTTAACTGGTAATTTTCTTTTCATTGGAACATTGCTATTTTACTTGAAAAAGGGAAAAATGCTTTTAAAATACACATTTCACAAAATCTTTTGCGAAAACAACAAAAAACCGTTACAAGTTGTTATTTTAAAGACGTATAGCCCGTGTTTTTCGCTATTTTGACGGCAAATTCCGAAAAACGTTTCCTTTACATCATATTATGAATATTATTACGTTTCTCTAGAAAAGGATAAAAATACCTTAAAATCACAAGTTCTCAAAAAAAAATATTAAGAAGCATGACTTTACAGTAAATAATGTCCCCAAAAGAAAACAGTGGGTCCTGTTAAAAGTTCATTTTGGCACTCATTTTATATGTAAAACTGAGCTTCTGACGATTATTTTGTGAAATATTTCACGACAAAGTATTTTGTTTTCCTCTATAAGGAAATAATCGATTGCCGGTAAAATAGTGGAAAAACACGGGCAATACATTTTTAATGTTTTTTCCAAAAGCTTTTGAAATACAAAATAACAATTCCTCTTTTCTCTAAGATGAAACACTTCAGACAGAATAATTTGTGATTTGTTAATTTGATGATATTGTAATTACTCATGACGCTTCTTCTCTTTAAAGGTGTTTTATTTGTTGGGACAGCAAACAATTCATTGCAAAGCTATGGTCCTGTTGATTGGAATTTGTGAATGAACCACCTTCAAATGGAATGCTTAAAATCCCACTACATTATTGGTATTCACGAAGAAATGGGTGTCAAGTTTGTGATGGTATCAAACATCAAGTGAATTTTAACCAATTCCTCGTTAACGACACAATGATGGAAGCTAAGGAGAGTGACTAGGATAGAACAGATGGGACTGGGGATCATCAACAACGCCACAATTAACATGGCTCCGACGGCGATTCCCAAGTTTTGCAGCGTGTTTGGCAAAATAGCAATGTACTGATCAAAGAAGATGAATGCAGGATGGTAAGCTATGGTGGGTAGCTCAGTATCCTCAGCGATTTGCCTTAGGTCAGTCATCATAAATCTTTCTTTGTCTGTGGAGTCTAAATCTTTCGTTGTCACGGGTAAGCTCTATTTTGCCATTTTTTTTTACACCGTATGATTTGAGAAACGTTGATGATTGAATACGTCACAAACTGAAAACAATTTTTTCATCTCATAAAGTTTCTACAGTACGATGATAAAAACTTCAAGTGTATTACTTTTGTGAAGTATAAATATCGTAACGTGACTGAACTGGAAGTTTAAGGTGTTCAGCATAGCACATTATATGGAATGTTATTTATGAGCAATCATATCTCCTGAACAAAAGTAGGTACTAACGTTATTTTTTCATGATCATGATCATATTATTGTGTCAGATATATGACCTTCAAATGATCTGATGTGACCTTTACTTCCAATCCAAACAGGAAGTTCATATTCAACACATTCTAGCACAAAATGTATAGATCTTTTGAAGATAAAATTGATAATGTTATGATAAAAGACGTCAGCCAATTTCACAAATATGATTATGACGTCATCAATCATCTTTTCATTGAACCGGAAGTTCACCCGAACACCTAATGTTTGTTAAAAACCAAACACTTCAGCTCTAGTTTTATTTATTATTATTTTTTGTAGATTTGTTGTGCTTAAGTTAATATGAATGTATGACATAAATAGTGCTATGGATATGATTATATCTTTTACTGTACTTTTGGAGATCAAATCCCAAGTTTGGTTCAAAATCTTTAAAAATCATGTTTTGGACCAAATATTTTGTTATAGCGCCCTGTTGCAGTAATCTAAGTGACGTCAAATTATTGGTTGAACTATTAAAGACATAATTTTTGCCAAGTTTCATCTCCAACGGATGAAAATTGAGGACATTATGGGGAAAATACTGTTTTTGACCAAAAATCATGTATCCATAAATTGTTTTTCTTATTTCTATTTATGCCCCATCCTATATGTCCAGAACACAGTCAGAGACATTGAGTCTGCGATACAGACATGGAAGCCAAAAGTCAACCCTCCGACAAACATCAACAAGTTGCCATTGTGGGTATTGGCTGTCGTTATGGCAACGGAGTCGACAGCGTCATTAAATTCTGGGAAATGTTGGTCAAGGGCCTGGATTGTACCACACCGCTTCCACCTGACCGCTTTGATGCCAGCTACTTTCTGAGTCCTGGAGAGAAGACAGCAGGAAAGATGTACATCCCTAATGGTGGATTTATGAAGCAGAATCCGTACATGTTCGACCGACAGTTCTTTAAGATGCCACCAGGTAAGGTAACAAAATTAAAAATCAAATAACTTGTATGGATATTACAACCCACTTTCTTTAAACACATGCTGTTTCCATAAGTTAAACCAAACCGGATTTATTTCCACTTCTCCTGTTCCAGATGAGGCAGCCCATCTTGATCCCCAAGTGAGATTGCTTCTTGAAGTCACTTGGGAGGCACTAGAGAATGCTGGGATACCAGCGTCTTCATTAAGAGGATCCATGACCGGTGTCTATATGGGCGTGACAGCCCAGGAATATACTTCCTTTGCAAGCACACCTTACCACAATATGAACCAATACAGCAATTCTGGTACCAATTCTTGCATGGTATCCAACCGTATCTCCTACGAATTTGACCTCCGTGGGCCAAGTTTCTCAGTTGACACAGTTTGCTCGTCGTCTCTCTATTCAATATTCCTAGCATGCGAGGCACTAAAACAAAATTCCTGTTCCATAGCTTTAGCTGGTGGGGTTAACCTTATACTTGCTCCTACTGCCAGTATTGGATTTTGTCAGGCTGGCATGCTTTCAGGAGATGGGAAGTGCAAAAGTTTTGACCGAGCAGCCGATGGATATTCCTGCAGCGAAGGAGCTGGTGTCATTGTTCTGAAACCTTTGGACGATGCTTTGAGAAATGGGGATCGTGTATATGTTGTCTTGCGAGGGGGTGCGCTCAGTAATGATGGGCGCACCCCAGGGATTGCGAACCCCAGTTTAGGAGCACAGACTGATTTGGTGAAAACTGCCTGTCACAATGCTAAAGTAGATCCTTGTGACATTGTCTACGCAGAGGCCCATGGTACTGGAACAAGAGTTGGCGATACGACGGAGGCTGGCGCCTTGGGTGAGGTGATGGGGAGGCATCGAGGACCTCAGCATCTTCCGCTCTATATTGGTTCTGTTAAATCTAACCTAGGCCACACCGAGGGAGCATCAGGGGTGGCAGGAATGATTAAAGTTGCCTTGTGTCTACATCAAGGGTATATTCCAAGCGTAGTACACTTTAAAACACCAAATGATAATGTCGACTTTGAAGCTCTTAATATCTGCATTCCCAAAAAGTTGACCCCTTGGCCCAAGGAAGACAGTCGGTTCCTTGCCAGCTGCAGTTCTTTTGGATTTGGTGGAGCAAACGCCAACCTTGTTCTGGAGAGGCTAAACACTTCCAAGGGCTGCATGAATTCTGACAACAGGGAGGCTATTCTGAGCTGCCTCCTCCTATCAGCAGCCAGCCAAGATGCTCTCCACCAGAAAATCAAGGACTGGAAACATTTCTTGACAGAAGCTGCAAACATGAACAACACATATTTTTACGAATCTCTGTATACGGCCGCTGTTCGCTCCCATCACCACACCTACCGTGTTGGATTTGCCGTACGATCCAGGGAAGATGCTCTTCAGCAACTCCAGATCAAACTAGACAATGCAACACAGGATTCAGCTCGATACGTCGAATCACGAGAAAATTAATAAAACAGGTATGTACACGATTAGTTAATATCACGAGTCTCTTGACCCAGGGTGACAAAAAAGGAAAAAAACGAACAAAGACATTTGAATCATAATTTGATCCACTGGATCCTCCAGATCCAATGCAGGCAACTTCATGATTTATTTAAAAGTCAGCCCAGTTGGGGGTGGGGGGGGGGGGGGTTATCCTCTGCCACCTAGAAAAAGAATTTAAATTCCGATATTGGGAATTATCTCATATCGCAATTTTTAATGCATTATTCAAAAACGAATAATACAATTACTTTGGGAATTAGCTGTTGCAAACTGCTTTCCTGTAGTATAAATACAAAATAATTAGTATTGGCCTTACGTTACGAACCTAGCAGGTTCTTTCTCAAAGGCAAAAACAATTCGTTTGAGTTTGCTTTATTCGTCAAACAGATGTCAGCCAACCATGTCTATGTGCAGTGGCTATCGGTCTACTGGATCTTTGGAGGGAGTGTGGCGTGGTACCAGATGCAGTGGTTGGACACAGTGTTGGAAAGGTTGCAGCAGCCTATGCAGCAGGATTTCTCAGCTTGGAACACGCTGTGAAGCTCATCTACCGAAGAGGGAGAGAACTACGAAAGACCAGCGGTTCAGGCAAGATGGTGGCTGTTCTACACCGTGTGGAAGACGCACTCCACATTGCAAAGAGCAGCAATCATGGGCGGTTGCTTGATGTGGCAGCTATTAATAGCCCAGGTCAAGTTGTATTTTCTGGAGACAGCTCCTCTGTCGAAGGTTTGGTAAATGATCTTAAGAAAGATAACGTAAAGTGTGTTGTACTTAAGGTTAATAATGCTTTCCACAGCAAACAGCAGGATGTGGTTAAGAAACCTTTCATTAAGAATGTAGGTAAGTTCCTAAAAATCCTAAATGTAGCAGCTAGGAGCAAAACACTCCCAATGATGTCCACTGTCACCGGGCGGTGTTCCCTTGTTTAACCTGACACAACCAAACAAATAATCTTATCATATCTTTATAAATTATACAAACTGAGCCATCCAACTACCCCTAAACAATGTTTATCCATCGTTTGAATGGAAGTATTGCAGAATGGAGGTCATGGTTAATTTTGATTTGGTCAAATTTAAGATCCTTAAGTAGCCATTATAGCACTATCATCTATAATTTTGTAGATAATAAATGTTGAGTCACAGAAATTGTGAATGATCACTCAAAATGGCCTACCCAGGTTAAACATTTTGAAATAAATAAATAAATAAATAAATAAATAAATAAAAATATCATAACATTTGGAAATGCCTAAACTTTTTAGGTAACTGACAATTTTAAATGTTATTCCCAGTATATGAGATGGACATGCATTTATTACATTAAGATTTTTGGTGAAAAGGTTGGTACATGTATACACAAATTATCTGAAGAATATTGGTATTACTATAGCGCAAGTTACAGTATTAATACACAAAATCTCCTATTCTTTCTGAAGAGATGTGAGTGTATATGTGTATTGTTAAAAATTAAATATGTACATAAGTCATACACTGATACTGACAATTAGCAGCATTGAAATACGGTAACAGTTTTGTCACTGGATTCGCACCTGAAGTATTCAGCAGCCACATCATAAGTGGGAGGAAAAAAGAACAATTTTGGGGGAAATTCCATGCATTATTTATATGTTTACGTAGCCGTTTGGCAAGCAGCCATAATGTAGTTGTGAAAGGTTCTGTACACTTGTGTTACTGCCTGAGATCTCAAAATATTAGACGGAAGTATATTTCGTGTTGGTCTCTCATGATTAGGCCAATGAAAGTTGATTACTAGTTTCTCGTCAGCCATTTATCAAATTTTGGTGAGTTTTTTTTTTCATTATTCATTATTCATTATTTTTCATCAAGGAAAAATGCAACCCATACACATACACAAACTGCCATTTTGAAACAGATTTAGGTTCTATAGTAAATAATGATGGTGCAAACCCATTCAGTGACACCACATCTTTGTTGACTTTTGTTTTTGTTTTCCAAGATGTATTTGTCATACAAATTGAAATACAGTGAATCCATATTTGACTATTTCCAAAATTTGTCAATTTGACAATGAGTTTTGTGGGAATAGTAGGCTTTTTTGTATGAACGTACCAATAATGACCGATTGGTCAAATTGGGGGAATGTGTAAAAGAGACAGGATATTTTTTCAGATCCTTTAGTGAATGCGCACATCAGCATGCAAACGACATGAACATACCTTGAAGGCATGACAACGATCGATCAATACCAACCTCGTACCACGGCGACAATACACGACCCAGATAGGCCGGGCACATAGTATGCGATCTGGAAACGAGGTTGCAATTTGTGTGACCTGTGAACGTCATTCCGCGGCTCTCAGCGGCTGCACCAGCTGCATGTACACTATATACCCTGCATGCCATGGGTTTTCTTTCGCAAATCTGTGAAGCTAGGCAGATCAGCGCTTCCCATGGGCCCAGCTGTATGGAAGGTGGGCACGACCGGTATGTTGCATGATAGAGCGAAGCTGCAAAAACATCGACCGCGCAATCGGAATGGTTCCTTTTAGCTTGGGAGTAGTTTGCGTCGGATTTTCCGGATTTTCCCAAAAATGTTTTGCAAAATAATGAAATTTTGGCATAATGAAATTTTTTGGTGCGGGGCCAAAATCACGTGCGGGCGCTGACGAGAAACTAGTAATCAGCTTTCATTGGCCTTAAAAGGCATAAACTGTCAACAATTATTTCGATCTCTGTGATCGAAAATATATCAGTATAGAGCCAGTCATGGGTTGCGGAAATATACCTCCTCACCCTCCCCCTATATGTATAGCGGCAATAATTATTCCCCCACCACCCATCCCCACCCCATCCCCCAAACAATAAATAAATGAGATGAGATGAGATAAGATGAGATAAATCAACCTACTCAGAGCACATGGATTGTTGTGTTTTCTATTTCAAACATCCCTGACCCTATTAAAATATGTAGGGATTTATCGGTCGAGGAGGTGATGGTCAGGGTCCCTAATCCCTACCGTCCCCACAATCGTAACAAGAAAACACCGTCACTCGAGCCAGTATACACGTTAAATAGAATGTCTGTAAATGCATCCATACAAGAATCAAACCAACTTGTGAAAGTCCCAGCTTATTCCATTGTGTCGTCAATGAGAAAATATTACAAATAAATACATTCAGATTGTTTGATTAACTGTACTAGTCTGGTTTATATACTATCATCAACTTAACACCAAGTCGAGAATATCAGTATGTGAGAGGGTTTTATGTACTATGCTTGTTGCATTCACAGGGGCTTTAAACACCGACATTGTCTATACAATTTCATGTAATAACTTATTTTTTATTTGAAAAATGTAAACAATAAGTGCGTTTAATCTTAAACAAAGACAATGTGCCTGAGGCCATACGTTGGCTTCAAAATCGGTTCGGTGACGCTTCTCTTGGCTGCAGCTGGACATCATTTCATAGCAAAAAAAAAAGAAAAAAAGAAAACTAAAAATGCCGACGACGTGCGAGGAAACCCGAAACCGGTGTCTTTTTCAATTTCATCCAGACCAGTCGCAAGTAGTTGATCAAGAATTTAATTTCATCAATTAGCATTAATTTGTCACATTTTCTTGTTAACTTTCAATTCTCAGGCTCGGATATAAACTGTCTCATTTGCCTAGCGCGTCAGGAGATTGTAGGCTAAAAAAAAACAAAAAACGATACGATTAAATAAAGTAAATTCACCTGAAAAATAAGTAATTTTAGAATGAACCTTTAGCATTAACATTATATATGTAGATATAGCGGTCATATAAATGCTCGGATTTCTGTTTAGGAGCTACCAAGCGACGAATTTAATGACACAAGGCTGTTGTTGTTGAATTAAACACAATGGCTGAGGTTTTTTGGTGGGGAAAACCCTTAAAAAGCCGGGGATTGGTTGAATTTGAATATGAATACAAACTGAAATAAATAATTCCAGAAATGGCTTACGTGCTTTCTCAGACAAAGGGTGACAAAACGACTTACATGGCCTCACCACCAAGCCTGCGTCAGTGGCACACAATAATTGACATGTTTCTTTTAACCTTTCAATTCAAGGAAACTTTCATTGTTGAGTTCAGTCGCCCGGGCATTAAATACATCACTGTATTAATCTAAAACTAGTATAGCATTCCGATTCCATGCCCTGTTGATCGTAACGATACTGCCCCTTTAAACATTTACAGGTTACCCCAGTAGTTTTATAATAATTATAGCCTATTGCGTTGAAAACTAGAGGGTTGAAATGAACTTACACTGCCAAATACCGATCCCTTTAAGGGGGGGATAGGCCATGAGCCAGGGGCTGAAATTTCACTTTTTGGTACCATCTCGAGGGACTAATTCTTATTGTGATTTTTGAGTTGGTATATGTCTATAATAATTAGAAAAATATGATAGCCTTTTGTAAGTGGTAGCTTAATGTGGAATTCATGGCCTTTTCTATGACGTCATACAATCACATTATTTTACACATTTATACAGTATATGCATTAACCAACTTTATTTAATTTGAGAAAACAATTGCTTGCTGTTGTTTATTATTAAATGTGGATAACAAGTGGTTATCTAAAACTAGGAAAAAGTGGCCACTTAATTATCCATATTTATACATTGCTATACATACAGTATTGGTATTGCCATGGTGGGGCCATGTTTCCATTCCTTGTTTGATTTATTAGTGCTTGTTGCAGGTCCATGTACATGTTTGATGTCCATGTCTTTTTCGCTATTTTAATATGTACCAATTTCTCGTGGGCCCTGTCATAAATTAATTTTGTCACTTTTTTACTGTTAAACCAAGCTGTGACAACTGTCTTGTGAAATAATTCATCTCATAGTATTTGTATTCCTTTCTAATATGAAATTGTCAGTGTTCCAATGAAAATTTAAAAAAAATTAAGTGAATGTCAATTAAGAAAAGTTATGCACGGCTGTTTGTTGTTGTTGAAAGAAATGTTATTCAAAAAAGCCTCAATATTTTGTTTGTCCATAAGGCCTGTGTGCATTGGCATTACCTACCAACAACAGGCCTAAACAACATGTACACAATTTAATTTGTTCCAAAGGGACACCTTTAAAGGAAATGCGGTTAATGGCTGTGCCGGTTATCCGGGTATCCGGATACCCAACCGAAACTGTCATTACCCGGTTCCATTTTCGGATCAGTACCCGTAAACGACTTTTTAAAATTCGGACTTAATATTTGAGCGGGTGAACGAAATCTATCACTCTTGAACAATGTAATGTTTACACTTTTACAGACAATTATCTTTTAAATTCAGGAGATCACACTCCAATAAAGCTTTTGTAGTATTTTACCGACATTTCCATACACTTTTCTCCAACTGTTTGTGATACATTACGAGAACCAATACGAGAACGAAAGCGACTCCTGTTCTACTTTCTTTTTCAACCTAGAAAAACATAAATCTTCTGCCAAAACTCACCGAGGAATTCGTTTGAGTGACGGCACACTAACAGAGGAACCGGCCGAAATACGAAACCACATCCACACCTTTTACAAAAACCTGTATTCGCATGCTCCCACTTCCAAAACAGCTCAAAATCACCTCCTAAATAACAAACCTTCTCTAGACCCTGCCGATTGCGAAAATTGCGAAAGACCCATCTCGATAGATGAACTCGACCAAGCAGTTAAACATCTCAACAAAAACAAAACTCTCGGTCTAGATGGCCTCACCAGTGAATTTTACCAATGTTTTTGGCCCCTCCTCAAAGACGACCTTCTTAAAGTCCTCCAGAAATGTATCAGCTCGAATGCTCTGCCCGTTTCGTGCAGGAGAGCAGTAATAACTCTCCTACCCAAACAAGGAGATCTATTCGAGATTTCGAATTGGCGGTCGGTTTCTCTGCTCAATACAGATTATAAAATTATAGTCAAAACTCTCGCCAACAGACTGAAAACTGTAATCGGTGACGTCATCCACCTCGATCAATGTTATGCGGTCCCTGGGCGCTCCATTTGAGTTTAGTTGGAAGATGATTCCAGAGTCTCGGAGCCACGACAGAAAAAGACCTATCACCCAGGTTCCGTTTTGAAGTTGGTTCCTTTAGGACTGACATGTTGCTGGAGCACAAATTGCGTGATGGAGTGTAGACTTTAAGCAGTTCAGAAATATAAATTGGAGCAATACTATTACAAGATTTATGAACAATTAGCATAAGTTTAAAAACAATTCTCTGTGAAACAGGAAGCCAGTGCAGTTCTTTCAAGATTGGCGTGATATGGCATGACTTTCTGGACAAAGACTTAAGCGCCGCTTTTGACACGGTCGATCACAAAATCCTTCTCTCCCGCCTTCAATATCATCTTGGAATACATGACACAGCCCTGGATTGGTGTAAGTCCTACCTTTTAACAGCCTGTTTGTATTAGTAACGCTATCTCCGAGCATGTTATTCTTGACTATTCTGTATCCCAAGGCTCCGTGCTCGGCCCACAGTGGTTTACTGTTTATACCTTTCCAGTTCGTGATATCATTTTGAAGTATAAGTTAAATTACCATGTCTACGCTGATGACACGCAGCTTTACATTACTTTTAAATCTTCTCAAGAACCTGCCGATTCGTGTATTACAACGCTGGAGAAATGTATTCAAGAGATTCGTAGTTGGATGAGACAAAACGTCTTGAAATTGAATGACGAAAAAACAGAATTTGTTCTATTTGGATCACGTCAGAAATTATCTAAAGTTTCTCTTCCATTTATTACAATTGGTGACTCGCAGATAACCCCCTCATCACAAGCACATAATTTGGGTGTTATATTTGACTCGACAATGACTTTAAAACCTCATATCTCCAACATTGTTCGCATATCATCATTTCATATCAGAAATATTAGCCGAATAAGGAAATACCTGAACAAATTATACATGCGTTTGTCACATCACAGCTCGATAACGGGAATGCTCTGCTTTACGGTCTCCCGTAGAATCAAATATCTCGTCTTCAGCACATACAAAACACAGCAGCTCGTGTTGTAACTTTGTCCAGAAAGTCTAAAAAAGGCTAAAAAAGTGCACCCAGAGATAGAAAATCCAAACGACTTCTAAGTTAACACATTTTTGTGGTTACATTAGACATAGACAAACCCATTTAAGGCATAAATTAATTATTTTGTTTTTCTTGGTGGCAACAATAAAAACTAAATGACTTATGAGATATTTTTCTGAAAATCCCAATAATTAAAATATGCATAATATACGTGCAATTATAGCGCCCTCTACCGGTCGTTTTCATGAGAACCGATGACGTCATCATGACGACATATGACTGAACATTAATTGTACCAAGTTACATGATAATAGGTCAAATCATGATGGAGTAATGGCGAGATGTTTAATCTTCTTCCACCCTTAGTGCTAAGAATTATCAGCGTAAGCTCATTATAAGGGCAAACAAATAGTGAGCCAGAACAGATAGTGCAACCCAAAATGTTCAATGTTAACATCTTTTTTCGTGTTTAGGACATCCAAAGGAACCAAAAAATATCGGTGGCGGTGGGTTATGAGGGGTGCACGGTAGACGCCTCCAGCCCACAGACTAGGCCTATAGCCTGTATTGTAGCTAGTACTTTGAAGTGTCTCCGGGGACAACAAAATTAACATGTTCAAAAGTATTTTGACTTAATCATAAGTCCACTTTTCCTAATTTGTTTGAATTTTTTTTTCATTTTAATGAAATATTTTTTAATTTCATAATTTTTATGAAAGAAATTATCATTTTATTGCAATATTTCTAAATTCGACTTTATTTACCAAAATTTATTTCATAAGAATTAGGAAAAGCGGACTTATGATTAAGTCAAAATACTTTTGAACATGTTTATTTTATTTTTTTAATCGGTTCGTGGCTCGTGAATTTCTCAACCACCTGGATGGTACTGGGTATTACAACAATTACATGTTGTTTAGGGGGGATTCCTAGACGGTTGTCAAACATGTAAAAATTATCACGGAGGGAATCACTTAAATAATACGTTCCAGTGCGTGTAGGGTACATGACTATAATAGGTCTATTGAGAATACTGAGACCATTCAAGATCTTTTCTGGGTCAGACTTTATGAGAAATTCACAACCACAACGCTTTCAATTCAATTTTAAAGATATGCCTCTCCTGTTTTTTTGGCTATTTTTGGCTAAAGGTAAAACATGTTCGTAACAACGGGGGATCAAACAAAAGCAAATTAATCCATTCCAAGTTTACCAGAAGATCTAACCAAGCCTATAGCCCCCTTTTAAAGTTTACACCAGAGATGTCACAAAAAAGTATCTTACAAGTTATACCTTAGGCATATATTTAAAATGACACAGCATACAATAAATATGCAAAAATTAACTACTTTAATGATCGTTTTACATACTGCGATTTGGTTTTGGTGCGGACGTAGACAAATAAGCCTCAGTGGGATATCTACAAGTTAACACAATGAAAGGCTTTGGTCTACCATAATAAATCATTTATACTATACAACAGTCTAAACAGATAATTCAGTGAAATCAAAGAGACGGATTTCTGGAGAGTGAAAGAAAAAGAGAGACTGAAAAAATATGAAAATTGAGTAATCATTCCAGAGTCCAGAGCGCACTGATGCAAATTATTAAATGATCATATTCATTCCACTCCCCTTTCTTCTTGTTTTAATCATTAATATTGAAAACTGGATTGATCTCAAGTTGCAGTTGTCAAAGCAAGATGATCATTTAAAGTGTAACCTCAAGCGAAACATTCCAAGCATGACGTCTAACACTACCCGTTGACGTAGCCAAAGAAAATAGAAAAAGTAGGTCAGTGCAGTGAATGATAGAAAGAATGGACAACCGTCTAATAGAAAACGAGAAACATTTATGGAACTTGTCTCTGCCACTCATGGACAATAACGTTCTGCATATACCTGCTGATGATCAAAAATATTTCTGGTTGTGGTTTTAAGGGCCCAGTCTCATTCTTTAACTTTCCGTTTCCGAATCCATTTTTGATTTAAAAAGAAATCTGGTGTTCGCCAATTCCATGATTACCAAAATCTCACTGCCATAATGTATGCGCTTGGCCGCCTTGATAGAACAGAACTAGGCCTGTGACGGGTATCCGGGTTCGCGGGTACCCAACCGTTCAATACCGGGTACCCGAAACCTACATGTACGTTCAACAATCGGCCCATGTAATATCTCTAAATTAGAAATGTGTTGGTTCTGCTTTGATCGTCTTCACGAAAAGACTAGTATACTAATCAGACGTCTAGTTCTCAAAACACTGGTTCTTATCAGAACAAACACATTTACAACTCACTGGTAGCTATCGCAAACTTCCTCTTATATAAAATGAATTTATAGCTAATAATTCATAGCGTAAGGAGGTCCACTAAAGCGGCAACGATTTTGGGGGCGTACGGTACGTTGGCACCTAACTATAAATAAATCAGTCACATTTCTAAAGGACATCGTGGTTTTCTTTCAAAGCGAAAAGAAATGTCCACGAGTAAACTCTTTACAGGGGCTAGGTTCACAAACTGAGAGGTATACCAATGGATTGGTCTTAAACGTGTGCCTACTTGTGGGGTAGGGACCGATTCAGTTATCAAGGAGGGGACCACAGACCAGCCAAGAAGGGAAATTTGGAATTAGCTATTGACCCTAAAACGTTGATAATATGTTCAAGGGGTGAAGGTGAATATCAACCATGCATTCCCCAATCCCAGAGAAACATTAATAGTTTCATGTAGTAACAAGAAATACATTTATGCCTATATGAGTAGAATACAGAAACCGAGAAAACAGTAAATCATATTTTCATGAATTTCACAATATTGGTTTATATTATATGTATCTGTATATAGTTGATTAATGTAATTGATTAATACACAACAATATCACTTCAAGCAGCATAAAACACACCACCCCGACACATTACCTGCAGCTCGTAGACAGCATGAAATTTAACACATCTTAAAACCACCAAGTTCACCAGTGCACAATTATGTATGCATGTGGTTTGAAGAAGGCTGTTAAAAAAAAAGCTATAATGACGTTTTCCCCTTTCCCTTTTCCTATTTCTTTCGAGTCTTGTCTAGTAAAGTAACACACCCTTTTTCCAATTTACAATTACTATACTCTCCAACAAAAGAAACTGTGCATACCAAAAAATGCCATAATTTTGTGACTAGGAATCACAAACACATCAAATTCACAGGAATGAGCCTCTGACATGTTAGGAATAAGACACCTCTCCCATAACGTGAATATTGCGTAATGCAGGGGTGGGAAGTAGGCATGTGTAAATTTCACAAATGGCACCATAATCTCTTCGATCAGAAGGTGGGGTGGGATGGGATAAAGGAGACTTGATCATTGAAAGGCTATACGTTGTGTGTGTGCTCACTGACCAGTGTCAGTAAGAGAAAATTCATGACCAATGTATTATTATAGCTCATGGAGTTTATGTCAATTATACTATCCCGATTGGGAGATTATTTTATCCTGATTGACACCAAATTGTCCCAATGAGGATACAATTTGGGAAACCACTGAGTGACGACACCTTCTGCTGTATTATTATAATCCTCATCATTCATGTGTTGACAAGTCATGTGTTGACTACTAATATGGCTCTTCTAGACTTAAATGAAGAAGCGACGAGGACAGGCACTAAAGGGAAGGAGAAAGAGAGAGGACTGGAATGGCCATATTTGCAATCAAAAATACAGGTAAAAGGGAAACCTTTAATTGGGTGAATAGAATAAATTTATCTCTTGCCAATCTTCTCAGTTACATTAAGCCTTACACAAGGCCAAACAAAAATGTTGAGTTTCCCCCAGTGAAAATATTTGAAGGGGTCAGTCGGTCGGGATTTTTTTAATTTATTTATTTTTCTTCTCCTTGACTGTCATTTTAAGATTGAAATGCATTGGAACTGAAACCACATACCATGGAAGGTAAATGGCCTACCCAGGTTAAATATTTTGAAATAAATAAATAAATAAATAATGTTTTTCAAAGACAATGATCTATCACTCAAAATAAAACCCTGGTACTGGCATGGTCTGGTAAATGTTGTTCAAACAAACATTGGAAAGATCCATTTAGACTTATTCTTGACATTTTGCTGAATAGTGATAGATCTAGTTTTCGATGTGATTGACACAGCAAATTCATCCATATTGCGTGCAATGCTCAACATACAACATGTGAGTGGCCATTCGATTTGAAAACGTGTAGATTGAGTCGCAATCGTTGACACACGTACAGTGCGGAGCCAGTGCACAACGATGAGGGCCATTTGATTTGAAAACGTGTAGATCAAGTCGCAATCGTTGACACACAAAACAGTGCGCGAAGCCAGTGGAAAACATGTGAGGGGCCATTCGATTGGAAAACGTGTAGATTTGAGTCGCAATCGTTGGCACACAGTGTGCGCGAAGGCGGTGCACCATGTGAGGGCCGGGGCCATTCGATTTGAAAACATGTAGATTGAGTCTTGGGTACCGGTAAATTTGAAGTGGAAAATTTCACAAATCAAACGTATTATGTTTTATACACAGAAAATTCGTAAGTTTCATTAATAAATAGGCCTATGAATGACGGGGAAAAAGAAGAAGAAAAAAACCGACCCGAGATTTCAGCACTTTTGGGTCGGTCGGTGGAGGGCAACTCAACATTTTTTTGGGCCCAATATACAGCATACTGCATACATCTACATGAGATACAATTTACTTGTGGCCAAATAATTTTCACACCATCGATCACGTTGCGTAGATGTTGTATTTTGGTTCTGTCACAACCACCTAGACGGTACTGGGAAGTACAACAAAAGATGAAAGGTTGTTTATTTCCTTGTCAATACATGTTGTTTGGGGGAAAATTCCCAGACGGTAGTCAAACAAAATGTGTTTGTAAGTATTGTCACGGAGGGAATCGCTTGGAATAATACGTTCCAGTGCGTGTGTGGTACCTGACAAAAAATTTCTATTGAGAATACTGAGACCATTCAAGTTCTTTCCTGGAGCAGGCTATTTTTGGCTAATAGGGTAAAACCTGTTCGTAACAACGGGGGATCAAACAAAAGCAAATTAATCCATTCCAAGTTTACCAGAAGATCTAACCAAGCCTATAGCCCCTTTTTGAAGTTTACACCAGAGATGTCACAAAAAAGTATCTTACAAGTTATACCTTAGGCATATATTTAAAATGACACAGCATACAATAAATATGCAAAAAATAACTACTTTAATGATCGTTTTACATACTGCGATTTGGTTTTGGTGCGGACGTAGACAAATAAGCCTCAGTGGGATATCTACAAGTTAACACAATGAAAGGCTTTGGCCTACCATAATAAATCCTTTATACTATACAACAGTCTAAAACAGATAAGATAATTCAGTGAAATCAAACAGACGGATTTCTGGAGAGTGAAAGAAAAAGAGAGACTGAAAAAACATGAAAATTTAGTATTCATTCCAGAGTCCAGAGCGCACTGATGCAAATTAGTAAATGATCATATTCATTCCACTCCCCTTTCTTCTTGTTTTAATCATTAATATTGAAAACTGGATTGATCTCAAGTTGCAGTTGTCAAAGCAAGATGATCATTTAAAGTGTAACCTCAAGCGAAACATTCCAAGCATGATGTCTAACACTACCCTTTGACGTAGCCAAAGAAAATAGAAAAAGTAGGTCAGTGCAGTGAATGACAGAAAGAATGGACAACCGCCTAATAGAAAACGAGAAACGAGAAACATTTAACTTGTCTCTGCCACTCATGGACAATAACGTTCCGCATATACCTGCTGATGATCAAAAATATTTCTGGTTGTGGTTTTAAGGGCCCAGTCTCATTCTTTAACTTTCCGTTTCCGAATCCATTTTTGATTTAAAAAGAAATCTGGTGTTTGCCGATTCGAGGATTGCCAAAATCTCACTGCCATATGTGTGCGCTTGGCCGCCTTGATAGAACAGAACTAGGCCTGTGACGGGTATCCGGGTTCGCGGGTACCCAACCGTTCAATACCGGGTACCCGAAACCTACATGTACGTTCAACAATCGGCCCATGTAATATCTCTAAATTAGAAATGTGTTGGTTCTGCTTTGATCGTCTTCACGAAAAGACTAGTATACTAATCAGACGTCTAGTTCTCAAAACACTGGTTCTTATCAGAACAAACACATTTACAACTCACTGGTAGCTATCGCAAACTTCCTCTTATATAAAATGAATTTATAGCTAATAATTCATAGCGTAAGGAGGTCCACTAAAGCGGCAACGATTTTGGGGGCGTACGGTACGTTGGCACCTAACTATAAATAAATCAGTCACATTTCTAAAGGACATCGTGGTTTTCTTTCAAAGCGAAAAGAAATGTCCACGAGTAAACTCTTTACAGGGGCTAGGTTCACAAACTGAGAGGTATACCAATGGATTGGTCTTAAACGTGTGCCTACTTGTGGGGTAGGGACCGATTCAGTTATCAAGGAGGGGACCACAGACCAGCCAAGAAGGGGAAATTGGAATTAGCTATTGACCCTAAAACGTTGATAATATGTTCAAGGGGTGAAGGTGAATATCAACCATGCATTCCCCAATCCCAGAGAAACATTAATAGTTTCATGTAGTAACAAGAAATACATTTATGCCTATATGAGTAGAATACAGAAACCGAGAAAACAGTAAATCATATTTTCATGAATTTCACAATATTGGTTTATATTATATGTATCTGTATATAGTTGATTAATGTAATTGATTAATACACAACAATATCACTTCAAGCAGCATAAAACACACCACCCCGACACATTACCTGCAGCTCGTAGACAGCATGAAATTTAACACATCTTAAAACCACCAAGTTCACCAGTGCACAATTATGTATGCATGTGGTTTGAAGAAGGCTGTTAAAAAAAAAGCTATAATGACGTTTTCCCCTTTCCCTTTTCCTATTTCTTTCGAGTCTTGTCTAGTAAAGTAACACACCCTTTTTGCAATTTACAATTACTATACTCTCCAACAAAAGAAACTGTGCATACCAAAAATGTCACAATTCTGTGACTAGGAATCAGAAACACATCAAATTCACAGGAATGAGCCTCTGACATGTTAGGAATAAGACACCTCTCCCATAACGTGAATATTGCGTAATGCAGGGGTGGGAAGTAGGCATGTGTAAATTTCACAAATGGCACCATAATCTCTTCGATCAGAAGGTGGGGTGGGATGGGATAAAGGAGACTTGATCATTGAAAGGCTATACGTTGTGTGTGTGCTCACTGACCAGTGTCAGTAAGAGAAAATTCATGACCAATGTATTATTATAGCTCATGGAGTTTATGTCAATTATACTATCCCGATTGGGAGATTATTTTATCCTGATTGACACCAAATTGTCCCAATGAGGATACAATTTGGGAAACCACTGAGTGACGACACCTTCTGCTGTATTATTATAATCCTCATCATTCATGTGTTGACAAGTCATGTGTTGACTACTAATATGGCTCTTCTAGACTTAAATGAAGAAGCGACGAGGACAGGCACTAAAGGGAAGGAGAAAGAGAGAGGACTGGAATGGCCATATTTGCAATCAAAAATACAGGTAAAAGGGAAACCTTTAATTGGGTGAATAGAATAAATTTATCTCTTGCCAATCTTCTCAGTTACATTAAGCCTTACACAAGGCCAAACAAAAATGTTGAGTTTCCCCCAGTGAAAATATTTGAAGGGGTCAGTCGGTCGGGATTTTTTTAATTTATTTATTTTTCTTCTCCTTGACTGTCATTTTAAGATTGAAATGCATTGGAACTGAAACCACATACCATGGAAGGTAAATGGCCTACCCAGGTTAAATATTTTGAAATAAATAAATAAATAAATAATGTTTTTCAAAGACAATGATCTATCACTCAAAATAAAACCCTGGTACTGGCATGGTCTGGTAAATGTTGTTCAAACAAACATTGGAAAGATCCATTTAGACTTATTCTTGACATTTTGCTGAATAGTGTGATAGATCTAGTTTTCGATGTGATTGACACAGCAAATTCATCCATATTGCGTGCAATGCTCAACATACAACATGTGAGTGGCCATTCGATTTGAAAACGTGTAGATTGAGTCGCAATCGTTGACACACGTACAGTGCGGGGAGCCAGTGCACAACGATGAGGGCCATTTGATTTGAAAACGTGTAGATCGAGTCGCAATCGTTGACATACAAAACAGTGCGCGAAGCCAGTGGAAAACATGTGAGGGGCCATTCGATTGGAAAACGTGTAGATTTGAGTCGCAATCGTTGGCACACAGTGTGCGCGAAGGCGGTGCACCATGTGAGGGCCGGGGCCATTCGATTTGAAAACATGTAGATTGAGTCTTGGGTACCGGTAAATTTGAAGTGGAAAATTTCACAAATCAAACGTATTATGTTTTATACACAGAAAATTCGTAAGTTTCATTAATAAATAGGCCTATGAATGACGGGAAAAAAGAAGAAAAAAAAAAAACGACCCGAGATTTCAGCAATTTTGGGTCGGTCGGTGGAGGGCAACTCAACATTTTTTGGGCCCAATATACAGCATACTGCATACGTCTAAATGAGATACAGTTTACTTGTGGCCAAATAATTTTCCCACCATCACGTTGTGTAGATGTTGTATTTTGGTTCTGTCACAACCACCTAGACAGTAGTGGGAATTACAACAAAAGATGAAAGGTTGTTTATTTCCTTGTCAATACATATTGTTTGGGAGAAAATTCCCACGAGGTAGTTAAACAAAATGTGTTTGTAAGTATTGTCACGGAGGGAATCGCTTGGAATAATACGTTCCAGTGCGTGTGGGGTACCTGTCTATAACATTTCTATTGAGAATACTGAGACCATTCAAGTTCTTTCCTGGAGCAGGCTATTTTTGGCTAATAAGGTAAAACCTGTTCGTAACAACGGGGGATCAAACAAAAGCAAATTAATCCAATCCAAGTTTACCAGAAGATCTAACCAAGCCTATAGCCCCCTTTTAAAGTTTACACCAGAGATGTCACAAAAAAGTATCTTACAAGTTATACCTTAGGCATATATTTAAAATGACACAGCATACAATAAATATGCAAAAATTAACTACTTTAATGATCGTTTTACATACTGCGATTTGGTTTTGGTGCGGACGTAGACAAATAAGCCTCAGTGGGATATCTACAAGTTAACACAATGAAAGGCTTTGGTCTACCATAATAAATCATTTATACTATACAACAGTCTAAACAGATAATTCAGTGAAATCAAACAGACGGATTTCTGGAGAGAGAAAGAAAAAGAGAGACTGAAAGATATGAAAATTGAGTAATCATTCCAGTCCAGAACGCACTGATGCAAATTATTAAATGATCATATTCATTCCACTCCCCTTTCTTCTTGTTTTAATCATTAATATTGAAAACTGGATTGATCTCAAGTTGCACTTGTCAAAGTAAGATGATCATTTAAAGTGTAACCTCAAGCGAAACATTCCAAGCATGACGTCTAACACTACCCTTTGACGTAGCCAAAGAAATAGAAAAAGTAGGTCAGTGCAGTGAATGATAGAAAGAATGGACAACCGCCTAAAAGAAAACGAGAAACATTTAAGGAACTTGTCTCTGCCACTCATGGACAATAACGTTCCGCATATACCTGCTGATGATCAAAAATATTTCTGGTTGTGGTTTTAAGGGCCCAGTCTCATTCTTTAACTTTCCGTTTCCGAATCCATTTTTGATTTAAAAAGAAATCTGGTGTTCGGCGATTCCAGGATTGCCAAAATCTCACTGTCATATGTGTGCGCTTGGCCGCCTTGATAGAACAGAACTAGGCCTGTGACGGGTATCCGGGTTCGCGGGTACCCAACCGTTCAATACCTGGTACCCGATACCTACATGTACTTTCAAAAATCGGCCCATGTAATATCTCTAAATTAGAAATGTGTTGGTTCTACTTTGATCGTCTTCACGAAAAGACTAGTATACTAATCAGACGTCTAGTTCTCAAAACACTGGTTCTTATCAGAACAAACACATTTACAACTCATAAAAGATATAATATGGTAGCTATCGCAACCTTTCTATTATATAAAATGAATTTATAGCTAATAATTCATAGCGTAAGGAGGTCCACTAAAGCGGCAACGATTTTTGGGGCGTACGGTACGTTGGCACCTAACTATAAATAAATAACAGTCACATTTCTAAAGGACATCGTGGTTTTCTTTCAAAGCGAAAAGAAATGTCCACGAGTAAACTCTTTACAGGGGCTAGGTTCACAAAATGAGAGGTATACCAATGGATTGGTCTTAAACGTATGCCTACTTGTGGGGTAGGGGTCGATTCAGTTATCAAGGAGGGGACCACAGACCAGCCAAGAAGGGGAAATTGGAATTAGCTATTGACTCTAAAACGTTGATAATATGTTCAAGGGGTGAAGGTGAATACCAACCATGTATTCCCCAACCCCAGAGAAACATTAATAGTTTCATGTAGTAAGAAATACATTTATGCCTATATGAGTAGAATACAGAAACCGAGAAAACAGTAAATCATATTTTCATGAATTTCACAATATTGGTTTATATTTTCTGTATATAGTTGATTAATGTAATTGATTAATACACAACAATATCACTTCAAGCAGCATAAAACACCCCACCCCACACATTACCTACAGCTAACAAACTGTAATTACAAGTAGACAGCAAGAAATTTAACACAGATCTTAAAACCATCAAGTTCACCAGTGCACAATTATGTATGCATGTCAGTGAACGATTTCCCCTGTATCGCATCGCAAAATGCGACGTAATTTGGACAATCTGCGATGGAATTTCAAACAATGCATCGCAGATTTTGCGATACAAATTTCGACAGATTTATAAACATTTTTGAAACCATATTTACAAACCTTTCCCGAAATAACGTTTACATGTATATTTCCGACCAAAAAATATCAAGCTATCCGTCCCGACTGGGTTTGTTTCCGTGTGTCCAGACCATGCCGGGGGGTACGTCCGTGCGACGTACATGGTCAACGATGACTTCACGCCGACGCAACGGTGTTGATGCATGCAATAGTAAACACGTGCACTTGTTTTACCTATGTGCATCCGTACATGCAACTTTATTTCCCAGCAATCCGTAAAGGTTTTATCTGCAATGCCTAAAATTCTATGTGCATGCAATATTTTTCTGCTGATGAATTAACTACGGGCGCAATTCCCGAAATGGAAAATCCCCAGCGCAACAACCGCCCATTTTTTTGTTATAGCTTCGCACGTGTTTATTTTTTCTTCTCCTGAGTTTGGGGGTTGGAACATTGAGCAATTGAGCCGTGACAATTGAGACACAATAGTACCGTGTTCAGTTCACCGTGCGCTTTCATACGATCACTACGGCCGTATTCAACAAAGGAACTCTAGAAAGTTACTAACTTCGTTTTATAATAAGTTTTTGAAAATGAACAAAATGAGCATTCATTTATATACATATGTATGTAGTGGTGAGATTTAGAATCATTTCGGCACACAATATGATCGCGCTTTCAACCACTCATTTTCCTGACGAATTTTTAATAATCAAAATCACATTAAGAACACACTTTCGTACAGATTGTTCTCTAGTGTATGTGACAACCCCATAGGAGTGGGGTTTGTAAAGAAAAAGTTAAGCAAGTTAATCACCCTTCAATTCGCACCTTCACCCAAGGTTTGTTTGAAGGCGAATTAGTTTGAATCTCGCTTGGTAGCCAACACAGCGTGAGGTCACTGCCTGTAATTGCAATACATGTGTGTGTGAGTTGGTTTTGTGTATAAGAGTAAAAGGGGGTATAGAGTCATGTGCATGCTCAGATGAAAATCCTATAGGAAAGAAAGAACAGTGAATCCATCCCGGATCCTGTTATACTGTTAATATAGGTTTTCTCGGTCAATTTTGGCAAATGAGCAGCCAATTTAATTTTCGTGCGTTCAAATTAAAGCGATTTTGCCTTTCCAGTTGTTCCTGTGTTTCAAATTCAGAATTCGGGCATTCAATTTCGTTTCGAGGCATTCGAATTCCTTTAGCAATGTGTTCAATTTAGCATATCGTCGATCTTTTTCGTGACGCACAATCATCATTCAATTTAGCAAAGCTGGTTGGACTGGAGATTTTTGCTGCTTATTTGATTTTCAATTTCGTAAAGATGCAATCAATTTCGCCAAATGAGAATTCAAATAAGTAGCCTACGATAAACAAACCGAAAAACAAATTAATCGTACTAGACAACTACTTCGTAACTTCACTTTGAATCAGTCACACCTCTTGTTTTTCTTTATTCATTTATTTTTCCCATAGATTTTATTTGGGGCATTTTCTCTCCTTTTATTTTGTTTGGGGGGGATCTTTATTGGTTAACTGTCTAAGAGCTAATTTGTTGTTGTGTTTGTGTTTGTGAAACATTAACGTTTGTTAGGTGTTTTTTATGTTTTTTTCCCTGGTTTCTTATTGTTATTTATGTTGTTTCTTCCTCAACCATCAATCTGTTGGCGTGCCAGACATCGTGACATATATGTTTGGGTATGGTTATACCACTGCATGCACTTCACTTGGGTGATGGCATCAACGCTCTGAGTGGCTACTTGTTGAAGGAGATCGCACCTCCACTGCTGCATGTTCATTCCTGCTTGCCGGGCAGCCTGTCTGTCTCCGACGCGCTGTTGCCACAAACCCCAGGGTGCGTTTAACTGCAGAGCGTTTTTTAGATTGCACAAATGACAGAAATGATTGCCCAGAAATGAATTTGAATAAAAAAAACACACGCCTCGAATAGCTCCTGCGAATTTGAATGCTGTTTTGTTGAATTGTTAAATTGGATAGTTATTTTGTTAAATTAAATGACGCAACATAACTTTTGACTAGTCATAAAACGAAATCGAATGTCCATTTTTAGCAGCATTCAATTTCGCGCCAAATAGAATGGCCTCGTGGTTAAATTGGATGCTCATTTGCCGAAATTGACCGAGAAAACCTATACTAGTCAAAAAAAGAAACGCAACACTTGAATTTTTCCTTTAAGTTGTTTGGTAGCCAGTTCATAATGTTCCAGTATTGATGATTTATTTAACCACGTCACAAGCCTTCTAATAGGCCTTTTCAGCGCTTGATACCCATCACTGATTTCCGACATTGGGCGGTTTCCTGATTTTGACGGAATTGTGAATAAAGTCTTACGTACGTAATGATAAAGTCTGGGATTTGTTTGCACGTGCATGTAGTCAGTTTTCCCACGTACCCAAAACCTGACTTTGTTTTGCACTGTACGTTCACAGCAGGATGCCACAGATCTCTGTTACAGACCGATGGCGTGCGATTGGGATGCTCGATGCAGGTACTGGCTGCCCGAGCCGTTGCTAGGGAGCTCAATGTGAATGCATCCACAATTGTTCGACTCCAACAACGCTATCGAACCACCGGAAGCTCATCTGACCGTCGTAGAAGTGGTCGCCCACGTGTAACGGATGAAAACCAGGACCGCCATATTCGGCTGCAGCACTTACGTAATCGGTTCCGAACTGCTCGCCAAACGGCAAGAGAAACTCCTGGCATCCATAACAATCGAGTGAGTGACCAAACCATTCGAAACCGTCTTCGTGCTGACAACCTCAGGTGCGGACGACCGTACAGGGGACCGCAGCTGACAAACGCCCGGCGAGTGGCACAACTGCAGTGGGCCAATCCCCATCGGAAGTGGACCCAACTAATGTGGAACGAGGTTCTATTCTCTGATGAGTCTAGGTTCTGCCTTTCACATAACGATGGTAGAGCTCGAGTCTATCGCCGACCTGGTGAACGATACAGCGACGCATGTGTGGTAGAACGTGACAGGTACGGTGGGCCAAGCGTCATGGTGTGGGCGGGAATCTCATTCCATGTACGTACAGACCTAGTGGTGGTCGACGGTCCCCTCAATGCCCAACGATACAGAGATGAGATCCTCATCCCAGTGGTCGCGCCGTACATGCAGGAACATGAGAATTTGCGTTTGTTCCAACAGGACAACGCCCGACCTCACGTTGCTAGGGTGATTCGGGAGTGGCTTCAGCAGGAGGAAATTGACACTCTACCATGGCCTGCATTTAGTCCGGACATGTTACCCATTTAACATGTGTGGGATGAACTCGGTAGACGCGTTCATGAACAACAGGTACAGCCCGTCACTGTAGACCAGTTAACTGATGCTCTAATGGAACAATGGCGACGGATGCCGCAGGAATGTATTCGGAGGCTGGTGCGCTCAATGCGAAGTCGAATCCATGCATGCATAGACGCTAGAGGGGGTCATACACGTTATTAAGACTATGAACTAAGGGGAAGATAAAAATGTTATTGATATTTTCTAAAAACAAGGAAAAAAGAAGGTGTTGCGTTTCTTTTTTTGAGGAGTATATATAATCTAATGCTCCTAAATAATAATAAATCAATCCTTGAAAAGAAAACTAACATAATAACATTCATTTTATCATGGAGGAATGTTCTCTTCCTCCGTGATTTTACATAGTGTATATTGTTCCAGATAAGTACATGTAGTGTTGTAGTGGGGTATTAAAGCTGCACAGATTTGTTTTGGCTGCATTCAAAGGAAACGGTGAATTTGCGGAAAGGGGAGTTCAGAGAAAAAGAAAGATTTCCCTAAAGTTTGAAGACTAAAAGTGATTTCAGTTAATTTGTTTCCTGATTTCCTTTTCCTTTTTTATTTAATACTTATATTTTAAAGAAAGTTACAGTTGCTTTAGAACCCATCTATTAAAGCACTGGCTCTTAGGCTGTGAACACTCATTTTTATGGGGTATACTATAGATGCATATTTTGAAAATGCAACGCAAACATGTAGGCTTGAAAGAAAAAAGTGCAGATCCTTTCTTGTATTTTTAGTCATATGAAACGTATTGAAATGAGTCACAATGAGGGTTGCGCTCAGATGATTTGCAAAAAGCATAGCTAGCTTTCATCAAACTGCAACTGGACTGATGAATAACTTTGAATAGGCCTATGTCAGTTTTTTAATAGAATATTCAGACCGTTGAGGGTTGCGCTCAGATGATTTGCAAAAAGCGTAGCTAGCTTTCAAACTGCAACTGGACGGATGAATAACTTTGAATATGTCTGTTCTTTTAACAGAATATGCAGCCAAAACAAATTTGTGCAGCTTACCCCGCTACAACTAACACTTCATGTACTTATCTGGAACAACACACTATGTAAAATCACGGAGGAAGAGAACATTCCTCCATGATAAAATGAATGTTATTATGTTAGTTTTCTTATCAAGGATTGATTTATTATTATTTAGGATTAGATTATATTAACAGAAAAACAGGATCCGGGATGGAATTCACTGTTCTTTCTTTCCTATAGGATTTTCATCTGAGCATGCACATGTCTCTATACCCCCTCACATACACTGCACACTCTTATACACACAACCAACTCACACACACATGTATTGCATTGGATTACAGGCAGTGACCTCACGCTGTGTTGGCTACTGAGCGAGATTCCAACTAATTCGCCTTCAAACAAACCTTGGGTGAAGGTGCGAATTGAAGGGTGATTAACTTGCTTAACTTTTTCTTTATAAACACCACTCCTATGGGGTTGTCACATACACTGTAATAGAGGACAAATCTGTACGAAAGTGTGTTCTTAATGCAAGCTTGATCATACCACAAAGTAAAGTTACACTCAGCGAAATTCACTTTGAAAAGCACCCGAACATGTCGCAGTCGATAATTTGATTTTTTTGCCTCTGTTTTAGCGATCGATATAATAATGTAAACAAAAAATGGACGGAGGACTAACTTTCATGAATGACTGCAATTTGGCGAAATAGTTACACAGGAGTTTTTTTTACCACCTGTGGCTCAATTTCCGGACACTAAAAATGATTATTTCTGGTAAAATTTGGACATTCATATTATGAGCCAAACGACAGTAACGCCTTAAAAAAAACACCTTTACCTATGCACACTATATACTGTAATTTTAAGCTTTTTTAAATTTGCTACACAAAATTCACAGATTGCTATACAAAAAAATATTTTGCTATGCAAATTCATTTTTTGCATCGCAGTTTTGCTATGCAAAATGTTTGAACGAAATCGTTCACAGCAAACAATTCATGGCAAACCTATGGTCCTGTTGATGGGAATTTGTGAATGAACCACCTTCAAATGGAATGTATAAAACCCCACTACATTATTGGTATTCACGAAGAAATGGGTGTCAAGTTTGTGATGGTATCAAACATCCATTGAATTTTAACCAATTCCTCGTTAACGACACAATGAAATAAGCTAAAACAATTAAAAATGCATCTTGATTCTTATTGAGTGTGTATGCATTTACATAAATTTTACCAAAAGTGTATCAAATCAAAGCACCTCTGATCTTTAAAACAGACAGTCATACTTGACGCGGAACAAGATATAAATATCAACTTCTGAATTTATCAAATGAATAGGAGATACTTGAGACGCTTGACGAATGTTAAAAACTGTTTTCCCTTAAAAAACCACAATATTAAAATAATTCAATTTCGGCATAAACCTTTCTCATGACATCTTACATCGTTTCCATCTCCACATTTATGGATAATATTTTACTTGTATCAAATGATTAAATAAAAACCAGGAATTGTTGGATCCTTGCCCTGAAATGAACCGGTACTAAACCAAAACAATTACTATCATCGAAATTGAGTGTACGTATTATGTGTAAAGGTTGTAATAGTAGTTACATCCATATAATGTTTATTGACGAGTATTATGGTGTTAGGTTAAGAAATACCTGAACATTATACAATACGGCCCTATTTATATTTCAAGATTGGTTAAAAGTTGACATATTGAGTACATATTATTTTAAATAAAATATTTAATTAAAATACAAATACATATATATAAAAAAATAAATTCGGTTATTGTTTTCTTTAGCGATGAGAAAAATAGTCTTGTCTCATGCTTTGAGATGATGCGGTCCTTGCTCTCGGGATATGGACGGTTTTAGAAAGCACCAAGCTATGCCAGTCCTCGTGTTTGGCTGATGATGGATCGGAGGGCAGCTGACCGACACCTCTCCCACTGATGATAAAAGGTGTAGATGTCGGTCTCTGAGGGTATATGGACATATTGTGGGCCTGCATTTGAGGGGAGTTGCTTAAGGGAGTCGTCCCCTTATCGATGAATTTTCTCGGACTCCCGTGTGGCATGCTGACATGACCTTCGCGCATATCCTCGTTAGATTCCTCTACCCTGCGAGATTTTACGGGAATTATGAGCATGAGGAAAACGGGGAGGAAAAGAAGTCCATGCAAGGCACCGAGGGAGATCACAAGGAACATGGTTTTGAAGAATGTTCGGAAGATGTATGAGTCTGTGAAGGCAAGAACTAGGACGCCAAGTATTGTGGAGAGGGATCCCTGTACGATGGGCATACCAAGGGAGTAAAGTGCCTGGATGACGCTCTCGCGACGGGAGCCTTTGTTTGCTGAGATGTAGGCATAGCTGATGTGTGCAGAGAAGTCCACACTGAAACCAATGCAGAGAATGAGATTGGTCATTGCTATGGAGTCGAGGTTGACTTGCCATAGGGTCATGAATCCAACCACCCCTGCAACGATGGAAGCTAAGGAGAGAGTGACTAGGATAGAACAGATGGGACTGGGGATCATCAACAACGCCACAATCAACATGGCGCCGACGGCGATTCCCAAGTTTTGCAGCGTGTTTGGCAAAATAGCAATGTACTGATCAAAGAAGATGAATGCTGGATGGTAAGCTATGGCGGGTAGCTCAGCATCCTCAGCGATTTGCCTTAGGTCAGTCATCATAAATCTTTCTTTGTCTGTGGAGTCTAAATCTTTCGTTGTCACAAAGAAACGTGAAGCCACAATACTCGTGTTATCATCGCTGAAAACAACATCAAGAGAGTACTTTTGGAAGGCTGGAAGAGTTAGGAAGTTCTCTCGCAGAATGTCCATGAACTGGGATTCAGTTGGATCATTACGACTGATTAAGTTTAGAAAATCAAGATAGTCTCGCAGCCAGGATACAGAGAGATTCTGGTCCTTACCGTAGGTATATTCACTTGCCTCCATCTTCTCTAATGTTTGTTCCATGTAATCCTGTACATCTGAATTCCAAACGTCTCTCCGCTCGGTAAACACCAAAGCAACTTGAGGACCGTACTTCGTAAAGAAAGCACTCTCATCATCTAGGTAGTCAGCTGCATAAGAGTTATCCCGGGCAAGATTCCGAAGGGTGAGACCTTCTTGAACTTGGGTGCATCCATAGATGGCGGTTCCCAAGTAGCCAGCATATAGTAATACAATGACTACCACCATCCACCATCTTGTGATGAAGGGTCCGTAGTAGTTCTTGAAGAATAACATT
Source organism: Zoroaster sp. YZ-2022 (assembly GCA_029582265.1). Lineage (NCBI taxonomy): Eukaryota > Metazoa > Echinodermata > Asteroidea > Forcipulatida > Zoroasteridae > Zoroaster > Zoroaster sp. YZ-2022. Next base: position 36,737,318 of record CM055818.1, read on the forward strand.
AAGACATGGTCATTGGTCTCTCCAACATTTTGGTCAGATGGTTGCTGGGATGAACCACCGGCGCAGAATATGGTGTACGCCTTAGACGTCGATTCCTCCTTAGATCTGACCTTGAGACACGACATACAGTGTCGGTTAGCTGCCTCCCGTCGGCCAGTCAGCACCATGCAGGCACCGAAGAAAGTTATCTGATATAAGTAGTCGAAGATCACAGCCACTCCCGTATACATGCAGAATATTCGCACGGATCTGAAGAAAGTAATGGCGCCAATACCGAAGGCCAGTGCGTCTGTGATGGATGTAATTGTAATGGACATGGCAGCCTCGGAGAAGGCATGGCGCATGCGTTGTTCCACTGGTAACCTGACGTCAGTCTGTCGCCAGGCAGCCAACATAATGAACATGTCGTCAACTCCAATACCTTTTGAAAAGGATAGAAAACAACTCATTAATTAAGGCAAAAAGTCGTCGGCATTTTTAGTTTTCTTTTTTTCTTTTTTTTTGCTATGAAATGATGTCCAGCTGCAGCCAAGAGACGCGTCACCGAACCGATTTTGAAGCCAACGTATGGCCTCAGGCACATTGTCTTTGTTTATAAAGATTAAACGCACTTATTGTTTAAAATTTTCAAATAAAAAATAAGTTATTACATGAAATTGTATAGACAATGTCGGTGTTTAAAGCCCCTGTGAATGCAACAAGCATAGTACATAAAAAAAAACTCACATTACTGATATTCTCGATTTGGTGTAAAGTTGATGGTAGTATATAAACCAGAGTACAGTTAATCAAACAATCTGAATGTATTTATTTGTAATATTTTCTCATTGACGACACAACAATGGAATAAGCTGGGTCTTTCACAAGTTGGTTTGATTCTTGTATGGATGCATTTACAGACATTCTATTTAACGTGTATACTGGCTCGAGTGACGGTGTTTCTTGTTACGATTGTGGGGACGGTAGGGATTAGGGACCCTGACCATCACCTCCTCGACCGATAAATCCCTACATATTTTAATAGGGTCAGGGATGTTTGAAACAGAAAACACAACAATACATGTGCTCCGAGTAGGTTGGTTTATCTCATCTCACATTTATTTATTTTTTGGGGGATGGGGTGGGGATGGGTGGTGGGGGAATAATTATTGGGGGAGGGGTCTTTGCCTTTACTGTCCCCCCGCTATACCTATTGGGGGGGGGGTACATTTCCGCAACCCATGACTGGCTCTACACTGATATCTTTTCGATCACAGAGATCGAAATAATTGTTGACAGTTTATGCCTTATAAGAGACCAACACGAAATATACTTCCGTCTAATATTTTGAGATCTCGGGCAGTAACACAAATACATTATGGCTGCTTGCCAAACGGCTACGTAAACATATAAATAATGCATGGGATTTCCACAAAAGTTGTTCTTTTTCCTCCCACATAAGAAAGGTAAAGTATAGTAGGATCAGTTATTCAAAAATAACCAAATGGTTGAATTGTAATGTGCAACTTAATCAGTGTAACGCCGATGATGGTATCAATTTTCCATAGAAATAATTGTCTGAGGGGCTGTCACTTTTAAGAACAGATATATAATGTCCTACTCGAATTGATGTTTTTATCTATTTATCTATCTATTCGAAAATATTGATGTATTTTCACAATGTCCTCCACCGCAACGTACCAATTAGCTAAAGCTTAGTACGTTGTTGAATGCATATCTTGATTAAGACTAATAGGTTTACAGGTAACACCTTGTGTAATAATCTTCTCTTGGAAGGACAGTTCTTGAAGATGGAGGGAGTACACTGTTCGAAACGTCGAGAACTATCATCACTACCGGTTTCTTTTCACAACCACATCACTTCTGAAGTTCCAAGAAGAGATTATTACACATGTGTTACCCGTCAGCGATTTTTTTTCTGCAAACGAGAATTGCCATCCCACAATATTTCAGCCAATCACATGGCACGTTTTTTAAGATGACGTAGGATATTATTAACATATGCATATTAGATGCAGGCTAGGCACACTCTTATATTTTATATTATTTACAGTATTTGTACATGTACGTGTACATAAATGTAATGTAAATGTACAGTGTACAGATGTATGAACTTCTTGCAGCTAGATTCATAAGAACTATAGTGCGTAGTCAACTCAGCGCAATGTAATCCAAATGCAATGTGCATGTACATGTAGTTAAATGAAATAACTTACATGTTTGTACTGATCGAGTTGAAATAACTTAGTGGTACCACAGGCTATGCATAAGCTTTCTATATGGTGGTACTGAGTTGAAATAACGTGATTAAAAATAATTGTACATTTTATATACTGATGCCTCTTTCACAACAAGCTATTTAACGCAGAACCATACCCTAAATTCATGGGCACACAATAATGGAATTATATGGGGGTGGGGGGCTAGATGAAAGATATTTAAAAGCAAAAGGACACAAACAAATTGTACAAATCAGATGATTCTATTTTTTATATAAACTTGTTTAAAGCATCAACCATTATATGTTTTTTCTATAATTCCAGTATAACTATTTCTTCCAAATAAATTTGTAAAGTTTATGAGACAAACTGAATTTCACATAATAAATACAAACAACCTGAACGTAGTATTTTCACTATTGCTGAAGCTTTCATAGGCTGGAATTATGCATCAAGAAATACATTCCTACTAGTAACATATTTTTAACTACAGAAAAGACTTTCTTACAGTTCATGAGTTCAAAGCTAAAAATTAAGTCTTAATTGTTAACCTGGAAATCCTGGTAAAATTCGAAAAACCTTTTTTTAAATATTTTTTCTGAAAAGTGTATAGACTTTCACTTGTGTAACTTTGACTTCAATCACCATATAAAATGACTCAGACTCAAGGTTTGAGGAATACGTGTCTGCTATAAAAGTGTAATAAATAGTTAATTTTAAGTTGATGACCAGTTGTAACAGTTGTTATTAATACTTCATTTATAGTGTTCCTTCTGTTTTTCTGATTTAGTTTAGACGTACATTTTTATATTGGATGTTGACCTAGAGTTGATTCAGTTAATTGTGACTGGATTAATTTACTTTAATTTCTTTCTGATTATTGTTTAATTCTTATCATTTTACTTAATTGCATTTCCCACTTTTGTATTGTTGCTGATTCAGTTAGATCAGTTTGCTTACACTTTTACTGTAATGTAATGAATGTAGGTTAATTCAGAATTCACCTATAGTTTCCACTAATCATTTTGTTGTAAACCTTGTTGTAAAAAATATTATTTCCGCGTTATTTGTAAATTCATAGCTCACCATTAGTGTTCAGTCACTGTGAGAATTAGAATCTCTAAATTCACCGTATCACTGGTTTCAAGTATTCCAGATGCTAAGACCATCTAGACTTATGCCTTCAGCTGAGTGAAACTGCAGTTTTCTTAGTTTCCATATCAATTGTTACTACCGGTAGTTATATTGTTACGAATATTACCCTTTGATTTTGATAAATATTAGCACCCCAATTATAGTTCACTTCGATGCAATTTCAAGCAGTCTAAGTCCCAGGGTTTGTTTCCCCGGACCCTCGATTGTCCGCTATGAATATGCAATCCATACAAGGACGCTACTTTTGCTCATGCATATCCAGCGCCAATGCAATGCATAATGCAACATCAGCGAGAGCCTTGCGTGCGTGCCACACCCTCCCGCCACGTGGCTTGGAGCCGTCCTTTGGACTTAGTCTATTTTCCGAATACTTTCCTCGGAGTCCACCCCTTCACACCGAACACGGTTCGTGGGTGAACCACGGCCAAATAGTCACCGTCACTGACCCGTTCAGTCATTAGCCGTGGCCCGCGTGTGTAGTGCTCCCTACCCAAGCACAGCCGCTGTTCCCCTCATGCAGTAATAGCTTAGCATCCAAGCAAATAGCTTAACATGCCCGGTAAGCATTTCCCCTTGAACACGCCCTCCTTTCTAAGTTGTCGATCACTTCACTTTCGTCAAATACCTTACCTTATATGGAACAAGGACCTGTTGTATGTCATGATTTTGCACACGTTTCTACCCTGAGACGCGGAAGCCAAGCTTCTCATTGGCTAAGACGCTAAACTAGGCTTATGTTTTATTCATTCCTAGGCCCCAGATTTCTATATAATCCCCAAGATTTCCTGATCTCAGCGAAGTGCGATTCCGAATGATATCTGTGCGACTCGATCCATGACAGTGCGATATACCGAACTATTACGGTCCAGAGCCTCGTTCGTTGAACCAATTGTGCAGGGCGTCGATATGACCATTGGTTCGCCTAGCTATGCGGTCTGATACACAGTCTGGCCCCGTCCAGACACCCCGTGTGTAGTCAAGCCCCGGTGGTCCCCGTCGTAGAGACCGACCAGCCGCCCGTCTCTCGGTATAGCAGTGACCGTACCGTATACCGAGTGACAAGCCGCATGAACGAACGATGGTCCCCACTGACTGTACCCAATAGTTGGTATTCGTACACCCTATTCGGAACTTAACACAAGTATATAAGTTTAACTATTGACATGTACCTATACGCTACCACTCCTGTCATACATGTTACTAGTGCCATTGTTAAATAGTGATGTTAATAATAAACCAACCCCATTGATTGAGATTGTCACAACAAAGTTTGTGTCCGACTATTATTTGTTGACCCACGAAAGTGGGGAATGCAACAATATTATAAAATTCACTGTCGATTTTATCGATACTGTGTTGCAAACGCACAGTGTGTATATTGTCTATTCATGCCTTGTACAGTATAACTGATATGTGATTACTTCACAATCATCAGCCAAGGTATGTCCTTGGGTGGGCTTGTTTACATTCCAAGTTTCTGGCAGAGTCTCTGGTCTGCCTAGGGACTTTGTTTTGGTAGCTCATTGGTATGTTAGGGCTAGCCAGAGATCTAAGTGTTTTGAGACTGATAGATTAGGTCATGAATAATGTATAAGACATCTGATTGGCTGAAATATCGCGGGATGGCAATTCTTGTTAGCAGAAAAAAAATCGCTGCCCGTCAATCTAATTGTCTTATCCTGCACACAATACAAAGCTTCAAATCACAATTATATATTGATTCAGAGAGATTAAGTGTACTCGTACAATTAGAAGCATTTGTCAACATTACTAATCCTGTACCTTCCCTTTAATGGAAACCTTTTCCTTGTCTACTTCCCATAAAAAGCTGGCCAGGTTTCCACCATAAATAAACAAATAAATACACAATTAAAATACAAATATGTATGCCATCACAGGTTTGTTAACAACAGTACATTCAACATACATATTGTTTTTAATCTATCTACAATCAATGTTAGAAGCACAGTTGGCATGGCAACTCCCAAACATATATGCGTACCTAATGGAATTCACATTTAAACCCATTCGTTTATTCAGGGACAAATCATACAAAATGTTTGTCGCTTATCAAGAAAAACCGCCATGTGACTAACAACTGAGTTAAATATTAATAATTTCACATAAAACACATAGAACCCAGTGCGCAAGCCGCTGGCGGGCCGCCAGCGGCTGGAGAGTGGCTGCGCGGCATCGGCACGCCGCCCGCAACCGACAGTGGTCCGCCGATGGTAGCTGCCAGATAACCGAGCAGTAATTCATCATCGGTTTGCCGCTTGTGGACCGCTCACGGACCAGCGTATGGTCGTCCAGCCGAAGTCGGCCCGACGGAGGACCGAGCACGACAATTAATATTATTATCAAGATCAATTTAAGCTTTGTTGTAATTTACTTTTAAGGGGAAATATGCCAACGGGAGTTGAGATTCAGTTTGAGAGTAAACGTTACTTGATCGTTGGCGTTTTTTTTTCCTTTTGTAACTTTTTTAAGCCGCCGCTGGTCCGAACATGGTCCGACCTCGGGCCGCCTGCAGTATTGATTTTTTATAAATCCCTCCTGTAATAATAAAAAATAAAAAATAAACTACTAAAATGTGTTTAAATGTATTAATCGTGTGATGGAACATGGATGGAACGACCACAGTGTGTTTCAAGTTCTTTCGTCCGTGGTCTTATAATTTTTTTTCTCTGGATCGGTGGAGCTGGGCGATCCGGTCATTGCGTAACGTTACACATAAATTGCTCGGATCGTACCCAAAGCTTCTATAGTAAAAAATACCAGGCTGTTCGCTCGGTCCCACCACCGAACCAAAGGTTGGATGAGACCGGTGGGGCCGAGCGAAACTGGGCGGTACACTTCCGGGCAGAGGGTCGGGAACGATCTAGTGAACACAAACTGCAGCAAGCATGCAATAAACAAGCAATGTGTGCATGTGATATCTGTGTGACGTATCCACCTGAACGCGTGATCGACTGCATCCTCATTGGCTGTCATGTGGCTGTGTTACGTAAGCGCGCAGTCTTTCCAGGCAGACTAGCATGCGGCGCGCATGCGTGTGGGGGATAAACAGTTGACACACATTTTTCACACATCTTAGATGCAGCCACGATTGCCAAAATTTATCGATAACGTCAGCGTGTGATTTAAGCTCATTTTCTTCATTTTTGAAAGCAAATATTCTTCACAAAATCTCACCTCTTTGACGGTTGGAGGACTACGTTAATTTCAGGTGAGTTTTTAGATGGAAACCAGTCATAACTTTGCAGATATGACCATGGGCGGCATGGCTACTCCAGGCCGCCTCTCCCGAACCGCATGGAGTGACATGAGTGTGTAAATTAAAGGGATCGTATATGTTTGGTATTTGGAACCGTACGTTTGTTTCAATTCTATATAACTGTACAAGGTAGGCAGCCTAGAAAGTATACCATTAAAACTAGCCTGTGAAAATTTCATGTCAAAAGGTGGTAGCGTTTTTGAGATACCGGCGAAAATCTGGAACGAGCATAATTACGTGACTTCGGAGCGCAAATGGTCGGCTACAACAACACGACCAATCACGGCGGCATAGCTGCCAACTTTTACGAAAAAAATCGTAATTATTATGATTTTTTTCAGGAATTACGAAAGTAATTGTTCTTTAAAAATTACGATTTTCAAGTTTCCCGCCCAACGGAAAAGAAAAACCTTGATAAATTCCCATTTGGGAGCATTCGTGTAAAATCACATAGGCCCCATAACAATCGTATCAATTAAAATCGATACCCGGCCATACCGAATATTTTCGTATGTACAGTATGCTGTGATAAATAAGTTCTGAATTACCGAAAAGTATTACGGGTTCAATTAGCGTAAGAATCGATGTCTATCACTGGTATCATACCGCAATACATATGGACATGACGTGTTTCACATCGGGAACCAGTACAGAAACAGTGTTTTCAAGATGGCTTATTCTCCGAAGCAGGTCAACTCGTACGCACGCCAACTCGTACACGGACCAACTCGTGCGCATATTGGTCAACTCGTACACGCACCAACTCGTACACGCACCAACCCGTACACACCAACTCGTACGCAAACCAACTCGTACGCAGTAGGATATTTTGATGCGAGTAGGTAGGCCTACGAAGTATTTTTGGGGTAATTCACGGCAGCTTAAGGATACGCAGTAGCATTATGTGGCATGCACCCAAACTGTCAATCATCGTTCAATTAAATAAAGCTATACAACCCAACAATAACAATTGCCGCTCGTTAATTGGGTTTAATTGAGTGCATTGATCTTGAGCGGGCATGTTTTTGAAGACGCCGTCTATCGATAACTAGTCCCTTGACACGGTTGGGCGGCCAAGATATTGGAACCTTTTATCTCACCGCTTAAGAGAGGGCTTTAATGTTGTTGGCATTCTATGACGGTCCACTCAGGCTAGTTAATTTGTGTATAAAGTCTGTTATGCTAGCACCAATTGAGTCAGTTGTATCAACTACCCCAAGCTATCAAGACGTTCCTGTTTCATCATGAAGTACCCCTGCGTTGTTTGCACCAAGTCGGTACGAAGAAACCAGAAAGCACTCTGCTGCGACCGCTGCAATAGATGGCAGCATCTGGCCCGTGACACTGGGTTTTCTACCGAGGACTATGAACTGGCGGAGAGGTTCAAGTTAACACGTACCAGATCTTGGAAGGCGGAACCCAACGGGGAAGTGCTATCCTGGTTGACAACCGGGGATTCAAGTATACCAAGAGATGGCAGCGAAACCCGTCTTCATCCAGGAGCACGTGGGTGTGCAGTCTTCGTAGCAAGTCGCATCGCTGTGCAGTCTCCGTGATTCAGAATGGAGACAATTTCACTGCCGGTTCCTGCCGTGAACATTCCCATCCCGCAAACCCCGGAGCTGCAAAAGCCATCCAGGTCAAGACAGCCGTCAAGGAGATTTCCAAGAGGGACATGTTCAGGTCTGCTGGTGTCATTGTCGAGGAGGTGATGACCGACATGATTCCTCTGGATGCTCCACCTCCAAGCTTGCCGAAACCTTCCAACCTCATACGGACCGCCAACAGAACCCGTCAAGGTCAGCGGCCAAGGCTGCTTGTATCAGTTGATGTCTCTACCGTTCCTGCCACACGAACATGTGCCTGCCGCCTTCACCAAGCTGAGGTCGTCTGTGTCTGAGCCACTCGTGTCACAGTTGTTCGAGTACGTGGAGGACACGTGGCTCAGTAGCACAGTATGGCCACCAGCGAACTGGTCAATCTTCAACCACAGTATCCGTCGAACAAAAAAACAATCGGTCCTTATATATTTATTTATATCTAAAAAATAAATGTCCTTCGAAACACAACGGTCCTTACGTGAAATAAATAAACAGCCAAACAATTAAATTTATTGGTGTGTACGAGTTGGCACGCGTACGAGTTGACCTGTATTCCTTATTCTCTACCGTCTGTAACGTTAGGCCTCGTACTAGTGCTAGTTCTAACACACGAGAGTTTTTACATTTGCGGTGATTTCATCGTTCAGAAAGTGAAATAGAGAGGACTCTTTTTTCTTGATCTAATCTGCTAATGCAGTAAGGATGTTTTTTACAAGGTATAGTTGAGTTTTTTTGCACAACACTCTACGGGCACGCAATTGCTGATAGGCCTACTAACACAGAACTTTTACAGTTTCAGTAACGTTATGTTTTCATGTTTATGTTGTCAAAGTCTATTTCATTAAAATTCTATCAACGAAGAAACACAAACGGCAATAGAAACATATTGGATTAGAATAGAATTAATTTAGGATATATGTCTACGATCAGCCAATGAGGTAAAAAAAAATGTTTAACTACGTCTAACGTTAGGGCATGCATGTTCATTGGGCCTAAAGGCCTAGTATTAACGTTAGGCCTATTATTCAAAAGCTTAGTCTAGAGTTAGACAAACATGAAAATAGGGCTGCACCGTAGCTACGATTAATCGCATGGTTGTTTTCTGACAAACAAGGTTGTTGACATTGTAATATTAAAATTTATTTCCATGTCTTTGGCATTAAGCTCTATATTATTATTACAACTTTAGTATTTAACATTGAAGGTACATGTATGATCATTGGCAGGATTGATTAATGCATTCATTCCAATCATCTAGATTTCAAAATACACATAAAACTAACCTGTGAAAATTTCATCAAAATCGGTGTTCACGTTTTCGAGAGCACAGCGAATAGCGGTTTCTATTTTAGAGCAATGTCAGTTTTGAATGATCTGCATATCAAGCAGATTACTTTTGATTGACCAGAATGAGCACCGGTGTTTACTTCAGAGTAACCGCACACAACTGAATATGACCTTGGTTGACCCACGTGCATCTATATCTTATTGTACATGCATTACATGTATGTAATTGTTTACTTTTGATCATGATTGCCTTTTGGTATGGTTATAGTTTTATAGCATTTCAGTTTCACATGGTGTTAACGTAAACAATATCGATACTCCACCATGCAAATCACAAATCTTATGTTTATAATTTTGTCTGATTTTTTGTTTTGTTTTACAGAAAATATCGCCATGTTGCATATCGGCAAGTGGTGAGGTGGTGTTGGAGTTATCTTGGCCGTTTCAACCGGGTGCCACTGCCATCATGTGTAATGGACGCAATCCGCAGGACGTTCCCAAACCCTGATGGACAGTACAAAGGATTTTCGTATCCACCACTGGATTAGGCCGATTTGCTTTGTTTTATTTTTTAAATTGGTAACATTCTTCCCTAGTTATAATGATCTGGAGGGAGTTACAAATTATTTTGTGCGTTCATAAACCATGATCAATGGCAGAATCAATTACGTGTGTATTTCATTTTGTGTCTTTTCGGGGGGAGGGGGGAGAAGTTGATTAATTTAGCACTAATGTGAAATAAACTTGTTTTATGTTGCCAACAATACACTACGGTAAAAACATTACAAATTCGGTATGGCAGAAAGATGCCAAGAACTGAAAATTTTACAAGACCTTAATACTTTCGAATAATGACAAGACAAAATATGTATGTATTTGCAACCAACAATTGAGTTTATTTTTTAGGTTAAAATATCAAAATTAAAAAAGTTGCCTCTTGATGACGAAAACAACTTAATCAAAATCCTGTACATACTTGTTTGGAACTTGGCCATTGTTCTGTTAAACCGAACTGGAAATCCTTTGAAATTCGTTTCACACTTGCTGCTCTTTTCCCAGGAAAAAACTTACAATCAGCATAACTCTACTGCTGAGCAGGTTCAGATTTTCTTGGATTAAAGCTAATTCAATTTGAATTTTTTTGGCTTTGCATCACAAAAGGGAGAAGTGTGACAAAGACTAATATTGTAAATCTCATGTTGGTAAATCTCATGTACTTCTGCCTATAAAACTTAAAACTTGTTCTGAGTGTACAGTGGCAATAAATTGTAAAATACAAGAATAGAATAACAATAAATGTGTACAGGCCATGTCATTCTGTCTTCAATCAAATATTAATAAAAATATAAAAGACATGTATATAGCACCAAATCCATTTGAATAAAATGCTCCCAGGCCCTTTAAATATAATAAAATAACCTAAAGTAACAATAGCAAAGATTATAAAAGATTAAATACATGGGAGCCAGATAAAGTGATAAAAACAGGCAAATATCAGCAGGGGCGGATCCAGGAATTTTGGCACGAAGGTGAAATCCTTTCGTGTATTATTCACGAACTTCACCCATTCCTTTGATATCGCAGGATCCCGCGGAAATTGAAAAAAATGAGTCTCTGGATTCTTAATACTATTTCTACACATGAAGTCGGCATTATATAACTGTTACACAACAACGTCGAAAAAAAGCTTCATAAAAACTTCATGCCTCTGCTGACGCATGAAAACGCATGTATAATATACACGGAAGTAACATGGCGTCTTCTGTTTACTCTCGGGGTGCTCATGTACGTCATCCCTTTTCGCTGGTTTACAAGTCCGCTGGTACTATATCGTGGATTTCATAGTGGATTTTCAATGGGTCTTTGTCGGGAACCAGTGCAGGGCGGGAAATTTCAAAAATCGAAGAAGCGGGGTCTAATTTTTTCGGTCAAATTGCAACAAAATTATAAAGAGAAAAACATGACCACAACAATAAATTGTTACCTGAACACAACATAAACAAGGTTCGATAGTCAATTTAATGTGAGAGTTCTCGTTGTAGTCCATCTTTAAGAGAGACAATTTTCAAGGGTTATACCTAATTTCAAAATGAGAATTGGAATAGAGAATTCATGTGTTTGGGGGAAGTGATTCATCTTACTTGCAATTTTCCCTGATGTTTTGTTTGTTTGTTATATTTCTAGTTATAGGGGCCTATTTTGTAAACAAAAATGTCATTGTTAGTTTATTGCTTTGTAGTTATCTTCCTTCAAACAATATATAAATAATTCATGGTCAACTCCAAAAATGCTATGTCATCTTTCTCTACAGTTGTATTTAAAAAAGTGATTCATGACCAAAGTTTGAATATTATTCAATAACATCATGCAATATTCAAATTTTTTTACTTAAATGCAGTGACGGTCTTTGAGCGTTCAAATTTTGTTCATGACTCGGCGGGATTGATGAATGCTGGTTGGCGCTGACAGCTGCCGACCAGCGAAGCTACAACACTGATTCAGGCCTAATTTATAATTACGGAACAAATACACTTGGCCAAATTTTCTGCTTAACAACTCACTGACATTGGGCTAAGGTTGATTTCTTCTAACTTTTGTCTTTCATACAGAAGCGATCCGTAAGAACAAGGCAACTTGCAAAGCAACAGACGTAGAAATTCAAAGGAGGAAAGTTGCCCACTTCCTGAAGGGTGCATCTGACAGGTGTGGCGGAAGGAAGGAGAGACTGGCGCGCGCGGCTGCAGCTGCAGCTGCTGCTGATGATGTTGATCTTGCCCTGCAGGTGTAAAAGGTTACACTGCAAAAAATATTGGTGACATTTTGAGCAACGTTGGGTCTAGTATGAACTCACTAAACTGTTGGTAAAAATTTTACCCAACAAAGTTGGTTAAATATTTTGACCAACTCATGGGTCTAATGAAATTACTATACTGTTGGTCAAAATTTTAACTTTCAACTTTGTTGGTTAATTTTTTTTTCAACCAATTGTTGGATAGAAAGTTTTGACGCAACATTGGATGGACACTAAAGGTGCATCGAATCGATATTTTCCACAATGGCGAGTGGTGGCGAGGCTGTGACGAGTGCGGTTGCCCAATGGTTATAGATGCTTTTGAAGGTAAGTTTTAACTAAATATGAATTTTTGTTTTCTATTTAGTTGTACACAGTCGTGGCAGTGCAAGCAACGCAGTGATACTGTCATTTAATTTTGTAAACTAAAGATAAATTAATGGCAGTATCACTGTGTTGCTTGCAATGCCACTCTCGGCTGTGTACAACTAATTAGAAAACAAAACCTCATATTTAGTTAAAAACTAACCTTCAAAAGCATCTATAACCATTGGGCAACCGCACTCCTTAAAGAGAGACGCCACTGTCACATCCATCGATCCACGTACGACGTATCGCGGGAACTATGCCCAATGTTGATTAATACTTTGATCGCAGTGCGCATGATCGGACGACTTTGCCCAACTAATGTGCATTATTTTTACTAACACTTACGATTAATTCAAATTACCAAAATGTTGCCAAATGTATGTGCATAGGACAAAAGGGGCAAAAAACAGTTTGCCCAACAACAGAAATAATTGCTTTTATTGGGCAAGCCTTGACAAACAACTGAGGAAACTACTTATCATATTATGTAACGTGTGCTATTTTGAGGACCAAAGAGGAAATTTATATATTTGTTAACTATTTATTTACTTTATTTTTACAGAACAAAGCAATACTTTTGGAAAAACAAATCATTATTTTAGTGCCATCAGTACCAGGTTAAACACCTGTGTGCTATTGTCTTAAAAGTTTGTATTATTATATACACTGTACAGGGTATAAAATCAACTGACTTTTTTACTACCAAAGAGGGAACCAACTTGATTTTTATACTTAACATTCAGGTTAAGCTTTTGCCAAATTACGAGTCATCGTTTTAATGCCATCATTTATGCCAAGTTAAATACTTTCATAAAATTTCCTAAGTTTCTATAAGACAAAAGACGAAAACTAAAGAGGGAATACAACTTATTTATATGTTTTTATTTATATGATAAAGAGCAATTTGTGTTAGAATACTAGTGTTACTTTTAATGCCAATATTTTTGTTGCCAACTTACATTTTTGTTATGGAAGAAATAAAGTGTACTTTTAATGTACATTGGTCTTCACTTAAAACTACAGCTACTGTTTTTCTTTTCTGTGTGTGGGGGGGGGGGGGGGCGGTATTTGAGCGGCTGAAGGGCGGCAACCGATTGGTTATACATTGTAATCTGGGGGACCGCCAAAGGTCTCCCAGCGGACGGCCAGTGGCAGCCGCCCGTTTGCCGATTTGGAGGCGGACCGATGTCGGTCCAACGGAGGGTACCGCTCGGCAGCCACTGGGTAATAAATGACTGTAACGGTCCGCCATCGGCCCTCCGACGGTAGCCACCTAGTTGCCGCTGGTGGACCGACGGACTGCCGGCGGACATTTTTTTGGCGGTCCGCTGGCAGCCACCCGCGGCCCGACGGTGGTGCCACCAGTGGACCGCTGTTGGACCAACCATCCATTGCTAACTGGGAAGGGACTTTCCATAAAAATAATCTAAAATCCATCCAAAACGTTCAAAATAGATGCCTCTTGTTCTCGTTGTAACTGTTTTGATCCTACATATTCTACCTTGTTGATATAATTTGTACAGTGTATTTGTTTTATGTAATCTTATATGTCAAATTGTTAATGTTTAAATACAAAAGAAGTTCAAAGTTGAAACAAGCAGGAAGTACCCGCACTGTAAAAACGTTGGGCAACATGGGGTTGGGTAAGGTTATTTCTCCCAGAATTGGTCAGTATTTACCAGAACTGTTCACATATTTTGGCAAAAAATATCCAATATTGGGCAATGGTAAACCAACTGTGTAACCTGTTGATATGTTGACCAGTGTTGGGCAACATATCAACCGTGTTTGCCCAATATTTCTTACAGTGCGGTAACGGTACAGTTTTGTAAACTTAAAACTGCAGTAATCAGCCATTAATCTGTTTATTTACCGACTGAACAAAAAGTGTGAATGTCTTGAAAAATCAATATTTAGTTTGGTAAATAAACTACAGTCACGGCTCACCAAAATATTAATTTCCCCCTTAAAAATTACATGCCAAGTCTTCCTCGTGCACAATACACTGCGTGTTACGGCCATGGACGATGCAATTTTGTTCAAACCTTAACTTTAGAAAACTACAAATATGGAAAAGATTTGTCCTTGATCATCTCATAAAGGTTTTTTTCCGGTCTGTTATGAGGTGGTGTTTTATGGGCGTCAGTGTAGGCCTCGACAATAAAGGGTAGCTTATTATTGCTTGAGGCCTGCCATAACATTGGAATATTACAATTCGGCCTACGGTTAAAAAAGGTGGGTCACTCCTAATCACAACATGCATGTCTAGAGCGTCACATGTACATGTACATATACAAACTTTTCCATGCTATGTACATGGATACTTATCACACTCATCAGTACTGTCTGGTCCGTGCCTCTACCTCTATAATATGGAGCGATACTATTACAAAAGATGTGGCTCGGAATCCACTGAATTTATGAGTGGAAATTAGTATCTCTTGCTGTGTCACCCATGACTTTATGCGAAAAATACACCAGGATCACGTTTGGGGAGTCATGGTTGCATGCAACCTTTAGCAAATGATGAACAATCTTAGTATTTTCGTCCAATCCGTGGGCACCAGGAACCCTCTTGGATGAATGGTTATTTAAAATCCTATTTTGAGCGCCTGTTTGGCCCGCAACATACCTCAGTTCCGCGTTGCCAATGCTTTATAAAATTCAGTATTCGTCTATTTTCGTATATTTATATACATTACAGGCTAGGTATAAAAATGACTATGCAACATAATGACCATATTATTCATGAGCCCCGAACAGCACAGTCAATGAGAAAAATATTAATACGCTACTATGCAAATCTATCCCATCACGAATAAGCCTTTTGCGTGTTGATTAACATATCGGCTCGGAACCCCGTAACACTGATACCGCAGATCAGTTTATAGTGCGATCAGTTTATAGTGCAGTTTATAGTGCGTAGCGACTGTGCCACGTGATTCGGGGCAAGCTTTACGGCCGCGCCGGACGTAAACGATGCAACCATGCGTGTTTGAATAGGCCTTTATGTAGTTTCTAAAGAGTTTCGGTGACATGATTTTGCAGGAGTTTCTTTGCAACAAAAGACGAAGTACATGTATTTCCGTGTTTTTTCTAACGTATATGCTAGCATCGTGAAATTACTAGAAATAGTCTCTCATAAAGCAGGATTTACCGAAAAGTCTCGAAAGGGAATTCCCCCACTCGAATGCAATCAACAACGTACGTACATGTATCACGTGCTCGTTTCTGCCTTTCAATAAGCCTTGTGCAAGTGACCCAGACTTTGACGAAAATGTTTTAATATGGCATATGTTCACAAACATCTGTGGCTGTTGAATACTTCAGGTGCGAATCCAGTGAAAAAACTGTTACCATATTTCAATGCTGCTAATTGTTAGTATCAGTGTATGACTTATGTACATATTTAATTTTTAACAATACACATCTACACTCACATCTCTTCAGAAATAATAGGAGATTCTGTGTATTAATACCATCTGTAACTTGCGCTATGGTAATACCAACATTTAAGTAATACTTCTTCAGAAATAATAGATAATTTGTGTATACATGTACCAACCTTTTCACCATAAATCTGAATGTAATAAATGCATGTCCATCTCATATACTGGGAATAACATTTAAAATTGTCAGTTACCTAAAAAGTTTAGGCATTTCCAAATGTTATGATCATTCACAATTTCTGTGACTCAACATTTATTATCTACAAAATAACAGATGATATTGCTATAATGGCTACTTAAGGATCTTAAACTTGACAAAATCAAAATTAACCATGACCTCCATTCTGCAAAAGTTCCATTCAAACGATGGATCAACATTATTTAGGGGTAGTTGGATTGTTTCTGAGACTCTTTGCTGACCACTCATAAATTATAAAATTGCAGTCGCGATGGATTTCCTCCACCCTTGCAAAAAACCCTGGTGAGTGCGCTGGCCCATATACACTATTGACATTCTAGAAAAAAGATACATGATCACAGATGTACATGATACTTACTTTGTGTAAAGTTGATGATGAAGGAAACAAACAATCTTTGAAATGTTTTCCTAAGACGTAAATTCTATGGTGGAATGAATGCGAACAATCTGAATGTAATTTTCACTATTTTCTCGTTAACGACGCAATATAGAAGGTCAGTTTGTATACATTTATAAAGATATAATTAGATTATTTGTTTGGTTGTGTCAGGTAAAACACGGGAACACCAGCTTTCATTTTATAATTTTTTTGAGACGGCTCTTTTCAAAACATCTTCTTTAAAAAGGAATAACGTGCACATATATCAGTTTCCCTTCCTCGCGATATAAGTCTGCACCATGATGGTCAGAAATCTAACAATGTTGGAAATTAAGAGTATTTGAAATCTGCTCCAAAGTGCATTAACGGTTTGAGAGGCGAACCCTTTAAAAATTAACAGAGTTTCCTCAGGGATTTAGTTTACTTTACTTACCGAGGATAAGAAATGGCGCGGAGCCTACAACATTAATGTAAGGTACACCAATGTAGCTCATGAGACCGAACGAAGACACCACAGCTAAGCCGGCAGACACCACGCCACAAGAGGCCAGCCACGGCTTGCTTCTAACCCAGTCAAACATCACACAGGACCAGATGCTAAACGTGATCAAAAGAGTGAAAGTGATGCTGAAGTCTTTGATGACATTAGAACTTGCTTTATCCAACTCAGTCTCAAGTGTGCTGGATACTTCACGAGTAACTCTGATCTCAGTCGTAGTGAAGGCTTCGACGACTTCAAGAAACTTGTCCTCCCACAGCGCACTTCGTTGATCATCCATGCTGTCCTCATATCGTAAGGTATAAGACAGTTGCAAAGCCTCTGCTGAAACTACCTCGTCTGATGAATCTGACTTGAATTTCACCCCTCCTAGTCCTCCACCGAGAAAGAAATTTGTGCCGTCGTTCGAATTGTAGAGAGGATAAGTTAGAGTGGTCATCAGAACCATGGACGAGTTGTAGTCGTACACAGAGAGTATGGCATTCTCGTTACAATCATCATTCCATTTAACACAGAGATCGGTAAATGTGTATTCCTCATCGTTGTGTAGGATGCTGATGTTCATGATTGTCTCATGTAGATTTAAGATTTCCTCCATGATAGTTTTTGTCAGGATGTTCCCGCCATCTTTCCTCCGTATGATTACATTCCCTGACCGGCCAAGCCTTGTAAGATGGGTCACTAATGTATCGTTGTCGCCATGTTTTGCAAAAAGCTCTTCCACCGTTTTCTGATCTGTTTTCGCCTGCCCATTTTCTGGTGTGTACAGATTTTCAACACTCTGTTCCTCCGTAAGGAACATGAAGCCAGCGCCCAGTGCTCCAGCCGACAGAACCGGCAAGAGTAGAAATGGAAATGGGTGTCTGGCGATGAAACCACCATAGTTGTAGAAAAACAACCTGATTACCTTTTCAATGCAATCAAACGCCATGATTATTTCTGTTCATTCAGTGTATACTCCTGCAGTGTTGACAGCGAAAAGCGTTGCTATAAGTGTGACCGTGATGCTGAACTACTGCACAACAAAATAACAAAGCACGTACAGCGTCAATGTAATATCTAATGCTGTTTGGGTCAAATGGCACAGGTTACATTGGCCTATATGCGCATTAAAGCTGTTAGAATAGGCTCTTTACATTATTTTAAAACTACCACACTTTTAAAACTATTTGTCATTTGAACAACTTTTAAAAGGTACATTGAACATACATTAAAAATAATTTCGTCTAACTCTGAGCTCTATGTGATTCACATAATACGTATTTTGTACAATAATAGTAGGTTGTAATTACTGATAGTCCACGCTGTTATGTATTCCAGTTGGACTTTTGTGGATGGATTTCATTGGCTAACTTTGTCAAACTTGATATACTGCATTAAACAAATTAGGGTGCCGCCATCATCATCATCATCATCATCATCATCATCATCATCATCATCATCATCATCATCATCATCATCATCATCATCATCATCATCATCATCATCATCATCATCATCATCATCATCATCATCATCATCATCATCATCATCATCATCATCATCATCATCATCATCATCATCATCATCATCATCATCATCATCATCATCATCATCATCATCATCATCATCATCATCATCATCATCATCATCATCATCATCATCATCATCATCATCATCATCATCATCATCATCATCATCATCATCATCATCATCATCATCATCATCATCATCATCATCATCATCATCATCATCATCATCATCATCATCATCATCATCATCATCATCATCATCATCATCATCATCATCATCATCATCATCATCATCATCATCATCATCATCATCATCATCATCATCATCATCATCATCATCATCATCATCATCATCATCATCATCATCATCATCATCATCATCATCATCATCATCATCATCATCATCATCATCATCATCATCATCATCATCATCATCATCATCATCATCATCATCATCATCATCATCATCATCATCATCATCATCATCATCATCATCATCATCATCATCATCATCATCATCATCATCATCATCATCATCATCATCATCATCATCATCATCATCATCATCATCATCATCATCATCATCATCATCATCATCATCATCATCATCATCATCATCATCATCATCATCATCATCATCATCATCATCATCATCATCATCATCATCATCATCATCTACGCCACTGCTAATTTGACTTTACAAAACCAAGATTTAAAAAAATGGTGTTTAGGCAGGGAAAATTACTTTAATGCCTAAAAATGCGAGTACAACGTGATGTGAACATATTCACAAAACGTCTGGGCTAAAGACTAAGCCGTATGTGCAGTCAATTTCCAGATGTGAAATAGTCACAAACAAACAGAATTGCTGTTGCCTTAAGAAACGACATCAAGTTGCTTGGAATGCTATAAAAGACAGACAGGTCTCTTCAAATCTGATGTTGACCTTGGATTGTGTTTAATCAGTTAACTAGAAATTCAAATTATTATAAAATAATATAATGATACAAACAAACAAGACCACGGATCCCTTCTCTTCTTTGCTTAGAAAACAACTGATTGAGCAACAACTGCTCTCGGTCATGATATGCATGGAAAAATAACCTGCGCAAAGGGCTGCAACTGAACTTGTGTGGCTGACTTATTATTCAAAAGTTAATGTTCGTGTCTGAAACAAACTGGCCTGCACAGTGCTTTGCACATCATGAAATGCAATGACTGTGGGAACAAATCCATTCATTTTTGGTAAAAAAAGCCTTCATGATTAGTCTTTAGGCATAACATCACAAGACATTAAAGGTACACAGTGCAAGTACATGTAACCTGAGTTACATTCAAATTAAAAGTAAGACTAGCTACTTTAAGGGGCTAGGCCCTATACTTTTGCATAACTAAGTTCAAGATATATTTAAGCAAGATATATTCTAATCTGATTATATAGATTATGAATAGATGATCGTAATGAATAAAATGATTACGAGGGTTAAGATGGTGAAGAAGATGAGGATAATGATGACCACTATGCATGATGATGAGCATGACAGTAATGACGTGGTGATGAAGATGAGGACATTTATGATGATGAATAAGATGCCAAGAATAATGGGAATGATGGGATAATCTTAATAAAGAGAATAATGATTAGGGTGATGATGATGAGAACGAGAATGACAATGATTTCTAGGATATATGATGGGGATAATCTTAATAAAGAGAATGAGGATGGCGTTACGATTGTGAAAACGTGGAAGATATAATTATAAGGATGACAAGGAAGTTAATTCATATGAAAATGAGAACTAATAGTGATGAAGTAGATGTTGAAGAGAAATGGGGTGAGAATGGAACAAAGGCGATTGGCGTGAGTAAATCAATATTTCCTAATTGGCTGGCAAATCAATTAAAACAATTCCATATTGGAGAAAACAAACCTCAGGGTCGTAGCCAAAGGGGTGGGATGGTGTGTAGTTTTTGTGGCTGCGGTGATTTAATTTCGGCTGAAATCGGGGGAAATTTCTCACGCCTACCCCCTCCCCCGCCCTCGATGAAGATTTTTCGGGGGTTAAAATTTCACGCCAGACAGGCGGCAAATTGGCCTCCACACCCTAAAGATTATGCCTTTTCTACAGTCCCGACAGAAGTGTCCCTACACTGTGACCCTGAGGATAACCAAGATGCCCCAACCGCAAAGCCCATTGTCTTGTTAAATTTACTTGTTAAAATTTTAATTGGACATGAAAACATTGATATGCATTTGAAAAAAAACCCAGTAAATTATTACGTGCATTCAAGCTTCCCGCGGGGATCAGTAAATAAGGAACCAATCTGCGAACATTTTTAGCTCAAACTTTTGTGAGAAAAACACTTAAAAAATGGTTGTTTCCAAATGAATTGGTCAATAGACTGTTTCACACACTGAGCACTCGGTAACCTTCACGAGCCTGCTTAGTATATTGATCACGTAGTTCACTTCTGAAATATTGCTGGTATAGTCAACCAGCAGGTGGAATGAACTTAACCCTGATTGAACTCACTATAAGTGTTTGGAGCATGGTTGGAGCTACAATTTTGTGGCGGTGTTCCCATTGCAATGCTTATTAGCATAGTATTGTCATGCTATTGACTTCAACAGTCCATTGCGAATTGTGCTGTATTTGACGTCAAGTTTCGGCAATAAATCTTCGCTTGTGCCCACCAGTACAATCCAGTACCGCTGGTACAGCGGCGTAGCCACGGGGGCCTCGGGGGGACGTGCCACCCACAAATTTCCATTCTCCCCCAGGTGCCCCCCACGAAAAATCTTCATAGTGCCCCAAAAAACAAAAGAAAAAGAAAAGGGAAAAAACCCATACCGCCTGGGCCCCCCCCCCCCCACTGAAAAGCAAGGCCCCCTGTGCTCCCCCCTTCCCCCCACTGAAAAAGTCCTGGCTACGCCGCTGCGCTGGTACACTCCAATTCGTTTCACAAGATCTTGTGAAGGAAGTCGCAAAGTATCATGAGTGACCATGGTCACACACACATGTATGCGCGCAAGCCTGCATAATTATGTACATGTGTACAGTGTATTATGAGGTGCCGTATATGACTAAATGAGCATTTACAAATATATAAGACTAAACTAAATATAGAAGAGCAAATCCATATATTTAAGAGCAAACTCATATATTTAAGAGCAAACTCATATATTTAAGAGCAAACTCATATATTTAAGACCAACTCATATATTTAAGAGCAAACTCATATATTTAAGAGCAAAACCATATATTTAAGAGCAAACTCATATATTTAAGAGCAAACTCATATATTTAAGAGCAAATCCATATAAGAGCAAACTCATATATTTAAGAGCAAACTCATATATTTCAGACCAACACAAATATAAAAGTTTTGAACAGCGCCCTCTGTATAATGGACGTAACTTCAAATATTGAAGACATGGACATTTCATATATTGAAGACATGGACATTTTCATATAATTATTGAAGACATAAGTTTCATATAAAGGACGTCAACAGTCGTCAACGAAGATCGAGCCGATTTTCGTCCTGGCCGAAAATTGAGCTTTAGTCTTGTATACCTTGTCTATAAATTGTACATGTTTGGCGGGAAAAGGGTGACTGAGCGTACGGGACGGCACGCTAGTACTACGGTACTTATATTAATTATATACTAGTAGTACAAGTAGCAGCCGCGTCGCGCCGGCGGTATTCCAATCCGAATTCCACTGACCCGCTGTGAATCGAATGTCGGTGCCTATCAGAGATGTTGTTGAGGACTTGTTGTCTCATCACCGGTTCCGTGAATTAATGCAACATGAGACGAGGGAGGGAGCACGGCACGTTTCTAGCGGTAGTACTAGCGTTACTACTACTTACTAGTCCTTCAAGTTCAAGTGCAACAACACCGTCGACATACCTCAGAAAGTGACCTTTAATAAATTATCTTTAAGTGTATAATATCCAGTCTGTTGTTTAATTTAGCTGACATTTCAGGCAATATTGATTGTGTATGCCGAAAAGAATAGGGGTGCCATTATTTATTGAATGCTGAACATCTTGCCCCCCACTCAAAGTCACCCCTGAGATATGTAGAGAGATTCTCAACCTGTGAAATGTTATTACATGTGGAAGCATTGAAGGTAATGTTTGCAGAAATTTAATTTACTACAACTATGGAGGTTTCCACAACAAAATTGTTTTAGAAAGAATTACACTATTTATACTTTATTTATTTTCTTGCTCCTTGTATAGTAGTGGGGCGACTTTGCAAGTCATGCAAGAGAGTGACATTGCTGATACTACTTTGTATTAAAGATGCGACTTTAATAAAAAAGAGTGAGCCAACTTTGCCAGGGGCGACATTTTGGAAGGTTACTTTGTGAGGGACGAGATGACTGATTTCCTATTTGTTGGCATTATTAGGTGAACAATGTAAATTTAGCAATTTGTTTAAATTTTCTGACCACTCAAAATTAATGTTATATTTAGTTTTTTTTCAGTGTCTTGTAATATAAGACACGTAATTTCAGGCAGTTCAATAGTTAGACAAAATTAACAATGGCTTAATTAAAAAATATTGTGTTGATTCAGGACCAAAGGTAATAGATGTAGCATTATTAGTTACTTACAATGTACAAGCATGTGTTAAGGAAGTCAACAAAACGTATATTATTCATGCATATTAAAAAATAAAAAAAATTCACTTCATGTTTTTCAGTGGAGGGCATGCCTCCATGTAATTCCAGACCTAACCTGGTTACATTATTACTAAGCATTAATAAAGCAACAAAACAGCATCCATAACTTAAGGCAGTGACTTAGTAACAACCAGTACTGCAAAACCCAAACGGTTTGTGCAATTTTTAAAAAAATACTTTTTTTTTTTTTTTTACTACTGTGGGACTTTCTTGGCATACTTTCATGTAAAACTGAATACGTTGTTTCTTTTATAACATCTTTAAGATTTGCTATACTCTTTTAGTGTTAAATTTGTATATTTTTGATATACAAAAGTTGCATGTGTTATATATTTTATTGACTTAACCCTCCTACTATTGCTGCACTTTAGTGGAAAGTTGCTGTAGAGGTCAAAACCAGTCAACTGCCTGTTTTGACTGTTGGACCCAAATGTGCACACAGGGGCATTTTTGACTGGTTTTTACTGTTATTTTGACCAGACAATGCTTTTACCAGTCAAAACAGTTGACTGATTTTGACCTTTAAATGTACTTACTACACGTAAAGTTTGACAGTGTTTGACTGATTTTGACCCTTGTGGAAGTAGGAGGGTTAATAAATGCATAGCATTGATATTTTTATGCATTAAATGTACATGTGTACTTTCCTCTATTGGTTAACTGTTGTTTACTGCAAAACTTTTAATCTAGCCAGTCAGCAAATTCCAAACAGTTTAAGTACAACTTTTTTTACTACTGTGGAACTTTTTTGGCATACTTTCATGTAAAACTGAATACATTGTTTCTTTTATATTTTTATATTTGCTATATACTCTTTTAGTGTTACAGTTAAATTTTTATATTTTTGATATACAAAAGTTGTGTTATTATATATTTTATTGACTTAATAAATGCGTACTTTCCTCTATTGGTTAACTGTTGTTTATGTCTCTCAAAAGATTCAGCCCTTTTTCTCTGTCATTATTTATTATTATGAAACAGCGGTATACAAAGATAATTAACAATTACAAATAACTCCAGTGTGATAGTTTAACCCATTGTTTGGCATTGGTATAAAACAATACCACCTTATGTTAAACGCACATTTGGAAAAACTTAGACACCCAAAAATTATTAAACAAACAACCTAACAGGTTAGGTCACAAATAATAAAACGTAAATGTACAATCGGATCAAAAGCTGAAGAAATACATGTTGACCGAATGCAGTTTTATGAGCAGGGTAATAATATAATGCACCTTGAGCACCACTAAGTTGGTGGATACGTGCGCTATATAAGTCCACACATTATTATTATTATTATTAGAAAGTAACACCTGTGAGGTTGTGGGAAACCATGTCAATAAATAAACATTGGAAAAGCCAGTACTGCATCTTGATTAAAATCAGAATACATGTACAAGTGGTATACATAGTAGAACTTTGTCAAATTGGTATTGTTCTAGCAATGTTTACTGCCTCCTGAAACAGATTACATCCATGATTTCCATCATCTTGCAAAGGGTCAATGCATCTTGTTAGTTCTTGCAATATTGCTTCTGCATGTGGAATATTAAAGGGTGGGATTTGCACATCATTGGCACTTTCTACTGCTGGCATAGGCACGTCTTCATCAATTCCATACTCTGCCCATACATGGTTGGTTGTAGCCTGCAGGCCAGTGATTGCTGCATTGTTGCTCTCTCTGTTTAGCCACACTCCTTCATGAAACACTTGGCGTGGACTTCTGTTGTGACAAGAACTAAAGGGGTGGTGATTCCAGTCCTCCAGAAACTCCCTTATTGCAAGATTTACCCGAGGTATGTAAATGAAATGTAAAGTAAACAGCGACAATTCATCAAGAGGATCAAGGAGGCCCAAAGATTCCAGATTGTAAAACAGGTTCTGAAAGTAGGACATTATAACACGTCTTACATCTGCCCATAACCTTTCAATTCTCTGATTATGAACACTCCTCCCAGTTATAAAACTCTCCATGGTCAAATCCTTGGTCTGGGTGTGACAGCATGTATCTAGCTACGTCCACATTTTCTGTACCGCAGTCACTATGTACCACGAGAAGGTAGGCCAAACTCCTCAACAGCAGCTATAAATAGCTGAAGAAGTGTGTCTGCTGTGTTGTCGGGGGATGCTTTCAGATAAACAATGCATCGAGAATATCCATCTATTCCTCCATGTATCACAATACACCATCTGATCTATTTGTGGTGTCCATCAATGTGCCTGAAAAAAAGAAAAAGAACAAATTTAATTATCCATCAGAAGAATGAACAAACTTGCAAGACACTTGATGAAAATAATTCCGTAAATCGGAAAGACGGTGGGAATGGACGAGAGCTGTCCATGTAGCTGGGGCACAAACACAGATGGGAATCAATTTTGATGGAAAGCAATCTCAGAGGAAAGAGGAGGGGCCTTATCTCTTTGTAAGTCATACCACAAAGCATTTGGACAAAGCACACTGTACACACGACGGATAACCAACTGTCCGCCTCATAGCACGGCTCAGTGGATCCACAGTCTGTATAGCCTCTCTGATTCGACAACGCTGGACATGCAGCCCACGTCTACGCAATGCACCTATGCAATGGAAACATGTTGAATTGATGAAACATGTCAAACACACATCATGCAACCATTACAGGTACAATCTTGTCGTTGCATGACAGACAAATTTGCTCGCACCCTTGTGGATTGTAAGAGCTGGACATCAAGGGTTCACACAAAGGTGACTTTTTGTGGCACAAATTTATTCGTCGGGACAGGAGTGTGACTTTAAGCTTAAAGATATTGATGCATATAATACTGCATATTAAACACAATCAAATTTACCATTTAAACTTGATGAAACAATAACATTAACTAATACATTTAATACAGGTCAAATGAAAAACTTTGTCCTTAACTTTTTGAGTAATTATCAGCAGGACCAGTTTAGCTTGTTGTTTTACTACTACTAGGCCGCCAGCTTTCCACTAGTCCTTGTTTCATACAAATTGTTTTTAAACTGACCTAGCCAGTGGGACCACTTAGGTGTATAACTAGCTTTTGGCTAGTGTGGACCACTGTTGAAGGAGAATGCTGAATGGTTATGTTTTAAATCTATTACAATTTTTTCACAGTGGCTGTATGATGACATCTCAGTGGATAAGCCACAGAACATGTACATGTACACAGCTCAAAATTTACACTGCACCCCAGGCCTTTTATTTTAGCATTGTGCCAGTACACTAGAAGCTGGACAAGTCCAGCAGTTGTGGTTTATCCACAAAGCATCCTTTCATGTTAAACCGTGTACAATGTACATTGTAAAATAATTTCTGGCCCAGTGAAAAATTTAAGTTTACAGACTAGTGGTTGTTGGGATTTTTTACCACAATTTGGGCCCTGATGTACATGTATACAGCAAATTGGCCACCTGGCAAATATAACGTAATATGACTGCAAGCATTGTAGTTGATAATGTTATAACATGTTTGATTGTTAACTGCATCAACATTTAATGGGACTAATATAAACTGTTTCATTAAACATATTAAGAAATAAGCTACAATCTACAATCAAGGATGTAATACCTATGACAAAAGATTCCTCTGCATTTGGTAATCTCTGTAAGATTTCGTGTACCACTTCACAAAGTTGAACAGAGTCAATATTACTGTATTGCACCCTAGCTCCATGCGGTGTGCTTCACCTCTGACATGTCTTCTTCGGAGTAATGTTCTGTAGTTGCAACCTAAAAATGCAGACAAGGTCAAAACAAAAATATTATTTTTATAATCAAATTATTAGTTTAAATTATAATTTTGAAACATTACTTGTAACAAGATGATAATGTTACTAAGACAATCTGTCTGACATGTTTCAATGTTTAGTTATTTTTCAACATGAGATTTTATTGTGGTATTATTTTATCTGTATATAAAGACAGGCGATAACATATGTTGATCCATCTTCATCAAGAATTTGAACTAAAGTTTAAAAAAAAAATATTAAAAATAATATATCAGTAGTGCAAGCCAATAAGCAAAGATAATGGACCCTTTCAAGGTCTTATGCGTCATGCTGAATGTGGCCCATGTGCCATGGTGATTATTTAGTTTGACAACTTACAGGGCAGATTCAACATGGCACATTTCATAAGACTGTGAAAGCGCTTTTGTCGATAATCTAGAATAGTAGACTTAACTCCCAAATGGACCCACCCCAAACCCCAGACACAAATCAAGTGGGATACCTCCCATGGTCTGGATGAACTTAAATTAAAATGATAAAGTAGACATGTTTGAGCATATTGCATGGGTATTTAAATCCTGGCCCTCTGGCTCTGGGATATACACATTATATGATTGTATCTATTACAATTAGTAATAGCATGGAGGAAGGATTTCCTTCCTACATGGTAATAGTATGATCCCACAGAGGGCCAGGAGTTGTGAACCCATCAAACGTGTAGTGATAAGGACACCAAGAATACATGTATATGAACAAAATTTCAGATTCTTACATCAGGTAAAAATATGAACAAACATTAGTTTAAATTGTATTCACTTTGTACAGACAGTTAATACCCTGGACTCTGTCGCAGTGAAATGAAGACAGGAAGTCCAACCTGTGCCCAATTTCATAGAACTGCTTAGCAGAAAATATTGCTTAACAATTTTCTGCTAAGCAAAAATAAGCAAAATACCAGCCACAGCTAGGTGGTACATGTGACATGGTATTTTGGCTGGTAAGCATATTTTGGTTTTGTTTAGGCCTAGCTACTTTTTATGCTTAAGCAGCTCTGAAATTTGAACCTGGTCTAGGCCTATGCCATGTTCAAACAATGTTTAAGTTTTAACGTTAACTTGTTACATCATTTTATCACTGAATTTTTATTCTTACCAACAAGTCGTGACACAACAGTCCACGAACGGTGAATATCATACAGGTTGTCTAGCACATCCTGGGGTAGATGTAACTGAGGTCGGCCTGAAACACTGCTCTGTATTACTGGACAACGAACGACTCACTGTGACTGGTCCAATCTGAATCTGTTGATAGCTCAGAGTTTCATACTATACTAATCATTCAATGATTCATACTGTCCATGAAGTTCTTGCACCCGACGCAAAATGTACGTTAACTTATACTAGAAGTAGAAGTAGAATACACTTCCTCGTAGTAAGCTACTGCCTCCGAGTGAGAATACAAAACTCCCAATACAACAAGACAATCTTCGAGGCGTCTTTTGTTTTAATTATTTCAATAATATTTACATTTTCGGTGTGCATATGCCTTTCAAGTTTCAGCGTCCTGTATGACTCACACAATTGCTGAAAAAGTTGTCAATACTCAGCGTAGCTTCACCAATCGCACATCAATAACAGGCGAGACGTTTGATGTGTACGTGTGTACGTGTGTACGTATCTGGCCGACCGTCTCGAACGAAAAATCAGCTTTTACACAAGGTACCAGACTAAAGCTCAATTTTCGGCCAGGACGAAAATCGGCTCGATCTTCGTTGACGACTGTTGACGTCCTTTATATGAAACTTATGTCTTCAATATATGAAAATGTCCATGTCTTCAATAATGAAATGTCCATGTCTTCAATATTTGAAGTTACGTCCATTATACAGAGGGCGCTGTTCAAAACTTTTATATTTGTGTTGGTCTTAAATATATGAGTTTGCTCTTAAATATATGAGTTTGCTCTTAAATATATGAGTTTGCTCTTATATGGATTTGCTCTTAAATATATGAGTTTGCTCTTAAATATATGGTTTTGCTCTTAAATATATGAGTTTGCTCTTAAATATATGAGTTTGCTCTTAAATATATGGATTTGCTCTTAAATATATGGATTTGCTCTTAAATATATGGATTTGCTCTTCTATATTTAGTTTAGTCTTATATATTTGTAAATGCTCATTTAGTCATATACGGCACCTCATAGTGTATGTACATGTACATAACGTTACATGCACGTGTATATTGTGTACAGTGTATGCGCTGCTACAAAATACTTTATGGATGTTACGTTTTGTTTTTAGAGATAAAATGCCACAACTCTGTTGAAGTTTTCCATTGTGACTGTAATTATGGCATCTATATCCTTTTGTTGTTTGCATTTTTATTTCTATCACGATATTTATGAAATACATTCTGCTCAATGATCGCGTAGATAGAAGAGATGTATAAAGTAAATTTTTGCTCCTTTCACTATCATCTAAAGAAAAATGTAAACTTCATCAGCAGTGGCAACAATTTATAGTGTTAGTAAAATTGGGGTGGGGTGCAGTGGGAATGGCTGTAGGGAGCAGGAATCATGACCTACTGCCACCCATGCCTTCCCCTCCCCCACCTACTTCCCATACCACCCTCGGTGAATCAATTAAGTTTAATATTTCCTGTTTTTTTCCTTTTAAACAAAATATCCCCAAAACCTTTTTTGTTTTCATTGTTGTTATCACTCAGTACTGGCCACAAGGCGTATATGTTATGTGAAGATTTTTATTTTAAAAATTACAACCTAAAAAGGGGAGGTACCTCCCACTTTATTCGAACGTGGTACCTGTCCACTTTGCACTGGCACCCCTATTAATGATATTAAAAGTATTATCTATGCATTCCCAATTAATTTGTTACATCCAAATGACTTCCACACATGCCCTGCTATGGTCTAGTATTATTTACAACCCCAGATGACACACGACGGCTGTGTAGTGTAGCTCTCTCCTGTATGACCTGGCAAACACCAAACAGCCATATACTTATGCAGCATATCTCTCAGCCACATCTCTCCAGCATGTAACATAACCTGTCGGGGGGGGGGGGGGTATGTCTGGCACTGGTATGCCGCAAGAGGTCAGAGAGCACAGCCTGATGCCAAACAGATGGTTCCACTTATCAGAGGGTTAGATCTGGGTAGGTCTTTATGTGGTCTTTATGTGTACACAATGGATGGTTGATTTTGTGCACAGGCATATGGCAGCAATTACTTTCCCCACCCCCTCAAAGAAAGCTACACAGGTCTGAGAATTGACACCCCTTCTAAGACATGTGGAATGGTCCACTTTAGGATATCATAGACTCCCAGGCGTCTGTGGCTTTTTTTTCTTGTAAAAACAATGTAATTACTAACTTGTGTCAGTAACTCCAGGAACACTCCCTCTTGGGAGGGTTTTCAAAACACTTAGGTCTATTAATTATTTCAAGGCCGGTAGGTGGGAATATCTGTTTGTTCTAAATTTTATTATTATTACTTTTTTGTTGGTGGGGAGGGGGATTACCATTAACACTAATACTGTCCCCGGCCTCTCCGATCCAGTCACATTACTGATTTGATTTTTATTTACATTATACAATCATGAATTAATATTTTATGCATATGTTATGCATATATTTCTTTAACCAATCCAATAAGCTCATATGCAAAATAATTATTCATTTATAACCTCGCTTCTTGTAGACTAGTGGCGATGCGTTACTCTTAGAAAATGCTATTATAAAAGTAAAATTCTTTGTAATTTATTTGTTCTAAGTTCTAAACACCACTGTATATTAGAATTATGGCAAAACTTCATCATCCATGGTATAGGAAAAATTGTCTCAATAAATCTGATGCCATTTTTGCATAATATTTTGTTAATTGTAACATGGATCCCCTTCAAAGCCTTGCAGAGAAAACCCAACTAAGGGACTGAAACATTTATAATCAAAATATCAACTTTGGTGGGATTTTAAATCAGACCTGTTTAAAACAATAGCATTGAGACCGAGAATAAATAATTAAGCACATTAATGCATTTCTCTGTTTTTTTTATTGCACAAACAACCCAACACAGTGTGCATGTACGTGGCTATAGTGCAGGCATAATACTAATAATAATAATAATGTGTGGACTTATATAGCGCACGTATCCACCAACTAAGTGGTGCTCAAGGCGCATTAATAAATAAATAAATCTTTAGCTGATGGTATTGTGCCACAAGGATGGAAAACAGCTAAGGTTACTCCTGTATTTAAAAATGGCGACAAGGAAGAGTATTCTAATTACAGGCCGATCTCTGTTCTACCATCAATTAGTAAAATCCTTGAGAGAGCAGTGTACAACCAACTGTTTAGTTTTCTTAACAATATTAATTTCTTTGTAACAGAACAATCTGGTTTCAGATCACGCCACTCCACGCAAACTGCAGATGTCACGGATCACTTATTAAATAACATTGACTCTGGTAAGGTGACAGGTGTTGTGTTTCTAGATCTAAAGAAAGCCTTTGACACCGTTGACCATAACATTCTCCTTTCCAAACTTCTCAGCTGCGGTGTCAAGGGCCTTGAACTAAATTGGTTCGTCTCTTACCTTTCAGGAAGAAAACAGTCCACCCAAATCAACGGCATAAGTTCACCTCTTGCTGATGTGAGTGTTGGGGTCCCACAGGGATCTATATTAGGACCGCTTCTTTTTATTATATTTATTAATAGCCTTCCTTCCAGTATTACTCTTCCAGGTACCAAAGTTAGTATTTATGCGGATGATACGATGATTATGATCGATGGCACTTCCCCGGATGATATTAAATGTAACATGGTGTCGGCAATCAATCAAGTGGCTCAATGGCTCAAAAAACACAAACTAACTTTAAATGTAAGCAAAACTAAGTTCCTTGTTAATATTTATCGACCAGAAAGGGATGTTGATGGTAAACATGTAAACTTCTCCAGTTTTCTGCAGGAATTTGAAAAATTAATTGTCGATTATCTCTTACACCCATCTGACATTATTTTAACCGGCGATTTTAACATTCATATGGACATTATTTCAAACAATTATGCAAATCAGTTTAAAGATCTGCTCTCTGCTCATGGACTTATACAGCACATCACAGCACCCACTCATCGGTATGGTCACTGTCTTGACCTCATGATAACGCGTGAAAATACTTCACCTCTTATCTCGAATATAACTATTCATCCTGGCTTATCTGATCATTATGCAATCATGGTAAATTTGAACCTTAAAAACCTCCCATACCTACCATTTCTGTAACTACTCGCCACTGGAAAAAAGTAAATATTAAAGATTTATGTCATGATATTGAATCTCAACTGGAAAATGTAAACCTTGAAGATGGTGAGCTGGATTCTTGTGTCAGTCTATTTGAATCTACTGTCCGTAACATCTTGGATGATCATGCTCCGCAAAAAACTCGAACTGTTAAACTACAATCTGAATCCCCCTGGTTCAATGATGATATCCGTGCTGCAAGGAAAATCCGCCGTCAACTTGAGCGAAGATGGCGTGACAATGGGAAACTTGGAGTACATCGGCAAGAATACTGTAACCAACGTGATATTGTGAAGAACATGATTAACCAGGCAAAAATAACTCACTACTCATCTCTTGTGGAAGATAGCTCTGGTGATCAGAAAAAACTCTTTAACATTGTTGAAAAGCTGCTTCATAAACCCAAAGCTCCAGTGCTTCCATCTACACACTCCGATCAGGACCTCGCAAATGCTTTTTCAGACTTTTTTGTCACAAAAATTGAGAATATCCGTCGTTCTTTTCCCTCAGTTCCTGTCATTCTATCACAAACACCATCACGCAAGGATCCACAATGTAGACTGTCCATGTTTGAGCCTACTAGTGTTACGGAGATCAAGAAACTCATCATGAAATCGCCATCAAAATCATGTGAACTTGATCCAGTGCCAACTTCGCTAATAAAACAAAATATTGATGTGTTTGCTAAGTATATCACAATTATTGTAAACAGATCTCTTTCTTCCGGTTGTTTCCCTAATAGCCAGAAGGTTGCTCATGTTAAACCACTCCTAAAGAAACCCAATTTGGACAAGGAAGTTTTCAAAAATTACCGACCAGTAGCGAATTTAAAGTACCTTGGAAAAACAATCGAGCGAGTTGTTTCATCACGGATCTCTGACCATGTTCGTGCTAATAACCTGTCGGACACATTTCAGTCAGCCTACAAACCATTTCATGGAACGGAAACTGCTCTTCTTCGCGTCAACAATGACATTTTATCTGCCATGGATGAGGGGAAATCACTGCATTAGTTTTGTTAGACTTAAGCGCCGCTTTTGACACTGTCGATCATAAAATCCTTCTCTCCCGCCTTCAATATCATCTTGGAATACATGACACAGCCCTGGATTGGTGTAAGTCCTACCTGCCTCAGCATGTTTGTATTGGTAACGCTATCTCCGAGCCTGTTACTCTTGACTATTCTGTACCCCAAGGCTCTGTGCTCGGCCCACAGTGGTTTACTGTTTATACCTCTCCAGTTCGTGATATCATTTTGAAGTATAATTTAAATTACCATGTTTACGCTGATGACACGCAGCTTTACATTACTTTTAAATCTTCTCAAGAACCTGCTGATTCCTGCATTAAAACACTGGAGAAATGTATTCAAGAGATTCGAAGTTGGATGAGACAAAACTTCCTGAAATTGAACGATGAAAAAACAGAATTTGTTCTATTTGGATCACGTCAGCAATTGTCTAAAGTTTCTCTTCCATTTATTACAATTGGTGACTCGCAGATAACTCCCTCATTACATGCACGTAATTTGGGTGTTATATTTGACTCGACAATGACTTTAAAACCACATATCTCCAACATTGTTCGCATATCATCATTTCATATCAGAAATATAAGCCGAATTAGGAAATACTTGAATAAAAGTGCTGCTGAACAAATTATACATGCGTTTGTCACATCACGGCTTGATAACGGGAATGCTCTCCTTTACGGTCTTCCGCAGAATCAAATATCTCGTCTTCAGCACATACAAAACACAGCAGCTCGTGTTGTGACTTTGTCCAGAAAGTCATGCCATATCACGCCAATCTTGAAAGAACTGCACTGGCTTCCTGTTTCACAGAGAATTGTTTTTAAACTTATGCTAATTGTTCACAAATCTTTTAATAACATTGCTCCAATTTATATTTCTGAACTACTTAAAGTCTACACTCCATCACGCAATTTGCGCTCCAGCAACATGTCACTCCTCAAGGAAGCAACTTCAAAACGGAACTGGGGTGATAGGTCGTTTTCTGTCGCAGCTCCGAGACTCTGGAATCATCTTCCAACTAAACTCAAATCTTGTCATAGTATAACCAGATTCAAGTCGATGCTTAAAACTCATCTTATGTCACAACTCTTCAAAGATGATGTATATTTGTAATTGCATTGTAGGTACATGTATCTCGGTACATAATTTGTTTTCCCTATGCTATCATTGTATATTGTTTGTATTAATGTTTTTCTTTGTTTCCGCGCCTTGAGCGCCCAGCAGGGTGGATATGTGCGCGCTAAAAATCTTTATTATTATTATTATTATTATGATTTTTGGAAGTCGTCCACGTCTATCTACTTTTACCCAAGTTCAGATAGTAGTTAATGACGTGACCATCGAACGAGTAAATCATTATAAGTACCTTGGAGTTATTCTGGATGAGCAACTGACATGGGCCGACCACACTGATTATATTGCCAAAAAGATCTCGCAGAGAATAGGGTTTTTAAGACGTTGTGCAAAACCATGTCTTCCCAGTTCCACCTTCAACATGTTAAGTTCAGCCATGGTTATCCCATTGTTCGATTACTGTGATGTGGTATGGTCCAATTGTGCACACTGTCATTCTGACAAGTTGCTCAAACTACATAATCGTCTTGCAAGATTAATCCTTAATGCACATCCGAGAACACATATTAATGATTTACATGAAGCGCTCTCTTGGTCATCATTACAATCTCGCTGGGAAAGTCATAGAGTATGTCAGGTATATAAATGTCTTAATAACCTTAGTCCAGCGTATCTTAATGCACGCTTTGAAATGCCATCCCATACTGCCAATACTCGTTCTAAGTCAAACGTTTTATTACATCTGCCCATTGTTCCCAAGACAAATGCCGCCAAACACACATTTCAGTATTGTGGGACCCTGGGATGGAACAATTTGACCACAGCCCAGCGAAAGGCTAAGTCTTTAAATGTTTTTAAAGCCCTCTTAAACTAATTTTTGGCATTTTAATTTTAATTTAAATTTTATTATGTTTTAAATTATTGTATATAATTTAAATAATTTCATATAATGAAACTATTCAATCTGCTTTTAATGTTTTTCATTTGATTTTAATGTTGATTATTGTTTATAATATGTTTGTTTCTGATTAATGAGTTTATTTTAATTCAATTCATGTCATTTCAATTTCTTAAACTGTTTTAATTTAAATGTTTAACGCAGGGCCCTTACGGAAAGCAGTTTTTTAACTGA
This sequence comes from Zoroaster sp. YZ-2022, assembly GCA_029582265.1. Classification (NCBI taxonomy): domain Eukaryota; kingdom Metazoa; phylum Echinodermata; class Asteroidea; order Forcipulatida; family Zoroasteridae; genus Zoroaster; species Zoroaster sp. YZ-2022. The sequence continues at coordinate 36,773,045 of CM055818.1, forward strand.
TAAGGCCACCCTGATTAAATAAAACAACAAATAAATTATATCATTACCCCTGCTCATAAGGCTCATAAATCATTCCTGAAACCATCTCAGCTCCCTGGGGAGTATACAGCTCAATTGCTGCCATTACAGCGCATATAGGGCTAATCAACCAACTCTGCCCTCACAGGTACCCATTTAACCCATGGGTGGAGAGAAGCAATTATGGTTAAGTATCTTGCTCAAGGACACAAGTGTCACGGCCGGGATTCGAACCCACATTCTACTGCTAACACCAGAACTTGAGTCCGGTAAGCTAGACCGCTCGGCCACGACACTCCAATGTGGCATGTGGTGATTTATACGTTTTTAGAGTCCAAGGACGGAGGTGCAACCGCGTCGGTCGAGTTGGCACCCCGTGCAATACGGCCGAAGAGACTCAGCCGTAATATGGACAAAAATGGAAACTGAGTGAAGATAAGCTATTTATCAACACTTGTACTTGAGCACACAAGCTGAAACGGCACGTTTACCCTTCCTACAAGTGAAACCCAACGCTTCATTGGCATTAATCACGTTTCTAAAAACACGAAAATGGATCGTTAGATTCATACGAACATAAACAGGAAGTAGCGACCGCGGGTTACATGGGGTCACAAAACATTAACCAATGAGAGCTGAGAGATTTTGGAGGTTACCAGCGCCTTGAGATTAGGGCAGTGGTGACACTGATCTCTATTATACTGTCAGTTAATAGAGATCAGTGGGTGGGGATGAGTGAACAATAAATTGTGTATGAATGGTCTAAAGAGGGCAGCAGAACAGGACAACAGCTATCTGTTCCATGGAGTATTCAAACAAATTGTACGTTTTGAATTTTGATTGACACTTATGGATAAGCAAACACTTTTTTGAGCGGTATGAATTAAATAAATGATTCAAAGCTGATGAACTTTTCTTTACCTATTCGTCTTATTCACGATGAATACGAAAGTGAGGCTGTAACTCTCACAACCACAGGCTATGTAGCTTACATTTGACCAGCGATTGAGAAGGCCCAATAATAGTTCATTCCAGTGGCGCACCCAAGGGGGGGGGGGGGCTTGGGGGGCTCGAGCCCCCCCCCAGGGCCCGCTGATGTTTTTTTTTTTTTTTTTAAAGGAGCCAGGAAAGAGAGCAAAATCTGAGCCCAAGTCATGTCTACAGAGGAGTTCGGCAAGGAGTATAGGGCAGTGGTACAAGGGATGGGGACTCAGGAGACTCAAGCTCCCCTCCAAAAGTTTTCCATTTATTCCACTCACTATTATATTTTACGGCGTTGCGTATGCATGTGCATGTAAGCTTGAAGGGCCACCAGTATATATAACAAGCATTTTTACACATTCTCCCCCCCCCCTGCCATGGTGCACCCTGATCAGGGAGCAGCTTTACTTAATTTTATTTTCATTTTCTGTTGTCCGTTTCTCTTGTTGAGGTCGTTGACTGTCGTTGAGGTTACTCGTAAAATTTAAACACGCCCGCATTATAATCAACTCCTTTCCAGTTTGTACACAATGGCCCAGGATTGGGTTTTAATTTACAAAGATTATGTGACACTCTTTTAGCAAACACCGATTGGATAATATTGGGATTTGGTTTTGCCGCCAAATTCGTGTTTGAAAAAATTTAGCTCCGCCCGGAATGATCACAAACTTTACGTCCACGCAATGAAAGTATTTAACTATAGAAATCTTGCAGACGAAACAAGCTCAAGTTCTTTACATCAAGAGGAGGAAATTATATGGAAGGTAAAACCCTACGAGTCCGAATCATGCCATAATGTCTTCTTTTTATGACTAGAAACCACCAGGAAACATTTAACATGTGCCGTAGGTTCACTGACGAGCACGACTAGGGACATGGCTGCAGCCGCGCCAGCGGTTATGGTTTGGGTCAGCCATGTCTCTCCCCATTATTGGATTTCAAATAAAAATATTTTGATCCCACCCCCCCAATCAAATCCTGGGTGCGCCACTGGTTCATTCCTGACATAAGGAATGAATAAAGGAATACGGCTATTTCCATTAATTAATTTAACACTGAATTATGACAGGTAACTATAATGAACATGCACAGGTACACAACCTCTTGTATTCAGGGAAAAACATGAAATGGCTAACTCATGAATAAGGTAAAGTACATGTGCAAATTCACACCTATCAGTTTGGCTGTTAATTAATAATTGCCATAGCCACTAAAATATTTGAAAACGGGAAAATTAAGGGTGAGAGGAGATCCTTGGAAAAAGGATAAAATTAATCCTCAATGCCAGGTTGTCAAAGGGAATCTACACCCTTCGTAAATACCCGATACAAAATTACTGAACTATAATTTAAAAACTTGAATTGGAGTTGGTTATGGTACCAAATAGCTCGAGAAATAATTTCATCTGACTAGCTGATTTTTTTAAAGAAAAAATTAAATGCATGACAAATATTAGATTAACTCAGTTACTGAAAAAATACCCCGCATAATAAGGTCATATTACCGTTTTGCTGCTGCATAAATGAGCCAGTAACTGTGTTCATCTTAAACTAAAACAACGATTCCATAATTATTTGATTGTGACGATACTGCCCCTTTAATGCATTTTTACTTTTTATCGAGATAATCTAACGGTTTCTATACATATCTCTTCATTCTTATGAGTTGTGAATGTATTTACAGACATGTATACAATTGTGTACATATATATACATACCCTTTAAGGATGCCCTTAGCTGTTTTTAAGTATTGAAGAAAAGAAAAAAAAATATATATTGGTTCTGATTTAGATTCAATGTCAGGGAATACAATAATTACATTTCAGGCACAGATTGAAAAGATAATTTCTGTTTGCCAAGTCAGGTTGTTTATTTATTTTGTTAAAAACAAATTGTAATTATTTTTATTTGTTGAACATGAAATGTAGAATTTGAAATGTCACAACCCATAAAGAGCACAGCTGGTAATGCATTTCAACATTTGAAAATGAGTACTGGTATGCTTTACGAAGACCCATATTATACGTTACGTTTTTCACCTAGCTGAACTTCTTTTTTGACTCATTGGTCGTCCTCTCGTTTGTTCGTCTGCCTGTTTGTCTTGTTTTAAGTCTCATACAATCCTAACTCAAGCTATATATTGCTTATGCCTCCGTTTCCCTATATCATGCATGTTCAGTATATTGTCTCTTGATAATGTTTTAAATCAAATTTACTTTTACTTTCATTGTAATTGTTGATATTGTAAAATGAGAATAAATGTTAATGAATTAAACTGAAGTTCAATTTACTTTAAAGGTGATTGTGTCGCCCATGTTTCCCACTATTTTACCGGCTATTTCCTGAAAGTTTAATATTCATAAGAACTATCAATCTTCTTCTCTCGTTTGACTAAGGCCTAGATTTCGATATCGAGGTGTGCCAGCCATTCGGGAACACCATCTTGGCATTTGGCAAGGGCTTCCATTCCCCCCTGAAAGAATCTTCTTGGGCATTCGTCCACCAAGTGCTTGGCGGACTGCACTGGGGCGCCGCAGTCACAGGCCGGGGAGGGGCGGATCTTCCAACGATGGAGGTTGTCTCCGGTTCTTCCATGCCCTGTCAAGAGGCGGTTCAGCCGGCACCAGCTTTTCCTTAGCATGCTGGCACCTGTTGGCAGGTCAACTGTTGGAGACCGGTATTTTTTTAGAGGGTTGTCACTCTCGAGCCAGCTTTTTTCCCAAAGTTGCATTGTCAGACGGTCGGCTTTGGATTTCAGCTCAGGTTTGGTGAATTTAGAGCTTGTGTGATACTCTGCGGCTCGATTCGTGTAAGGAGACCGCGATTTTAGTCGTTTCGTTGTAGGTTTGGTAGACAGTGGATGAAGGATGGCGTTTTCATCCATCGCGGCCTTCCATGCAGTCTTCGCGGTGATGACATGCCGCCTTATATGTGGTGGTGCAATGCCGGATAGTATTGGCAGAGATGAAACTGGGGTGGATTTAAGAGTATCGCTGATAGTTCTCATAGTCGTGTTTAGCACTGTGTCTACACGATGGGTGTGATGACTAGCTTCCCATGCAGGCGCACAGTATTCAGCGGTGGAGTAGACCAGGGCGAGGGATGATGTACGGAGAGTTTGGGTATTTGCTCCCCAATTTGTTCCGGCCAATTTTTTAATTAGGCAAGACCGGGAGGTGAGTTTTTTGCTCACGTTTATCAGATGAGTTTTGTACGTGAGACTACGGTCAAGCGTCACGCCTAGGTAAGTAGGATGTTCACTGTGATCCAGAGTTCTGGAACCGACTTTTACCTCAAGCTTTTTTTTGCGAGCTTGTTGTTTAGGTGGAAAGCGGATGTTATTGTCTTTCTTTCACCCAATATGAGGTGCTATCTTGTGAGATATTCGCACAGCTTTTGGAGGTCGTCAGTGAGGGTGTGGGACAGCTCCTCGTGGGTCTTGGCGGATGTACCCAGGCATATGTCGTCGGCATAGACATATTTGTCACTAAGCGTCGCTGGTAAGTCTGCTGTATATATATTGAATAGCACAGGAGCAAGTACTGATCCTTGCGGAAGACCATTTTTAAGTCGGCGGTTGTGGCTTTTGGTGTCGCCGAGATGTAGGACAAATGAACGGTTTCTGATCATTTCCATAATCATCTGTATGAGGTGTCTGTTCGGGATAGTGAGCAGGAGCTTCAGTTCGAGGCCACGATGCCACACTGTGTTATAGGCAGCCGTGAGGTCGACGAATACAGCGCCAAAGATTAATTTGTTCTCGTAAGAGGCCTCAATATCGGTTGTAAGGTTTACTACTTGATCTAAGGTTGACCTCCCCTTGCGGAAACCTGCTTGTTCGTTTGGAAGAAAACCCTCATCAATGATTTCCTTAAAGAAAGGAAAACAAATATTTTTAAATTAAATATTTAAAAAATGACAGTCATAAGCTTAGTTTAACACTAAATAAGTGCATAAATGAATGTAGGACGGGACCCAACATAAATTATTTTTTGACATAAAAATGTTTTACCATGCTTCTTATGATTAAATGTATAATTTTAAAGCGTTTGTTATCCTTACCTCAAGCAAAATTGCGATGTTCTGATGAAAAAGAAAATGTTAAGAAATTACTGTCAAAATAGCGAAAAACCCAGGCCCTACATCTTTAAGTTAAACAAATTATATAATAATAATAAATAGTAATAATAAAAATCCAATCGAAAATACTTGTTGGTTTCGGTCCGTAATAATAATTTAAAAAATCTAATTAAACTAAATAAAATAAAGAAAAATAAAAGGGTGACAATAAATTAAATTTAAATGCAAATGTAAAAAAACATTAGTTGCGGACCTTTCAATTTAACCTCTGTATTAACTTTTGCAAACTACTGAAACATTACTGGAAAATTACTGAAACATAACTGGAAAATTACTGAAACATTTACTGGTACACGAACTGCGTGCTATGCGAGATTCGACTGTTTCCCATGTTTTTCTTCAGAATACCACGGTTTACCAATGGCGTTACAAACAATGCTTCAGCGATTTCACTGCACAAAATATTATTTTTTCCGAGGTTGATCAAAATCTGTTCTTAGAAACAAGACACCTCCGCGAAATTTGTAATCTAAGGTCATGTTATGACCCGATTAAATTCGAAGTGTAAAGCACGATATGGTGTGATTTTGATCTTTCATGTCAATATTTTACTGTATAAACAGTCTAGATAAAGAGTGTAAAATGCATGATTTGAATCAGCATTTACAGTGTACCCAAATTCAGTCTGTAAAATCGATGTGTATTGTTTGGTACAACCTTTGAATACCAACACTGAGATTAGTTTATTCTGGATGGTAGTCTAGGCCCACAACACTGTACTTCAACGTTTCGATGAGAGTGTCTCAGTAAAAGAAGTATAGAATTCATTAGGAACCACAACGCACATAAGAGGCCTTTATCCTCATTCTTCTGTCCGATGGGAACTTGTAAATCCTTCCTCGATGTAGTATGGGTGTTCAGGAGGACCATCATCCTAGCTGCGTTTCCTTTACTTGCGTTGCCTCTTCTGTTTGTCGTCGGAGATAATGTGAGTTCATGTAGCCGTTTAAGGATTTATGCACCTTTGGTAAAATGTCTCAAAATGCATCCATACTTTATAAGAATCAATATAGATGTACAGAAACCAACCAATGTCTGTAAATGCATCCATACTTTATAAGAATCAATACAGATGTACAGAAACCAACCAATGTCTGTAAATGCATCCATACTTTATAAGAATCAATATAGATGTACAGAAACCAACCAATGTCTGTAAATGCATCCATACTTTATAAGAATCAATATAGATGTACAGAAACCAACCAATGTCTGTAAATGCATCCATACTTTATAAGAATCAATATAGATGTACAGAAACCAACCAATGTCTGTAAATGCATCCATACTTTATAAGAATCAATATAGATGTACAGAAACCAACCTGTGGAGATTTCAGCTCATTTCACTGTGTTATTATAACGAGAAAATATTACGAAAAAACAATAATATTATCATATTATTATTGTGTACATTCATTCTAATGTAGAAACTGGTGTAGCCTACACTCCCTTTATGTTCGCTTGAGGTTGTAGACCTTACAGTGGCACAGCCAGGATTTCCATTGGGGTGGATGGGGGTATAAACGAGTTATTGGGGTGAATGATCCTTGTACCTTCAACATCACATATTTTCCAATAGACCCACTTGGACCGACATAACATTGTGATGTCAGCATGGGTTAGTGTGCCTGCCAACGCCGGCAAGGGAATGATTGCGAATCCAGCTGAAAATACTTCTTTTAAAATTCATCCATAATATTATTTATCGGGATAACGAATTATTTATAATAGATCAAAATGTGAAGATTTCATCTCAATTTTAGCTTACATTTGATTTTTAGGCCTCTCGGCCAATCAGAAGGCTGGATTTAGTCCGAATTAGCATATTTTGAAGAGCAAATTTGAGGATCCGTCATCAATTTTTTTGAGATGATATTTGTATGATCCGCTTATTACTATAAACCATTACAACTCGATCAGATTGCACCATCTTTCGCAGGGTACACACAATAATCCACTATTGATCGTATTTATTTCAAAAGGGCAGCAAGTCATTGAACCCATTGACCTTATAACAGATATTTCAAACTGCGCATGTGTGCGCAAAGGACTGTGGGAATTATTTTGTTCAAGTCTATGTAGATTGACCCTGCAATTCCAGAGGGCGGAATGAACTACACCCAGGACATGAGGATTATGTGTATATTACCATTTGGAGCAGTCAGCTAATTTTAGCTATTATCAGAAGTCTATTAGATACAAACTGGACACGGATCATTCGTGCAAAAGATCCTTGATTTAAACGATTTCAAGGTAAGCACCGTGTGATGGGCCCTGTAAATATTTTTTAACAGTGGAAAAAAACGATGCAATCTGTATAAAACAGCATCCCCTGTTCATTGATTCGGTTTTCTGTCCCTTTTCAATCTTGTTTTATTAGTCAAATCTATTTTGTTTAAACTGTGAGGGTATTGCCTACAGTCTGGACGAAGTAATTCCACAAAGAATGCTACATAAAAAAATCTGATCAGCATAATAAATAATTTATTCTGAAAGATATATTAATGAAAACATAAAATTACCAAACCAAAGTAAACATTTATAACAGTTTGATGATAATGATAAATATATTATGATCAGCAAAATATAAATACCATTTTGAAAAGAAAGTTCAAGAAAACAAACCAGACCCTATGGGATGTATAAGATCATTGGAAAGAGCAATTATACTTCTAGGGGTGTGGGCCTATAATTTATTTTAATTTATTTTAATAAATAGCCTCATGTGTTGACTAAATAACTATCCCCAAAAAAATTAATTTAAAAAATAAATACATTAAAATTATTATTTAATTTAAAAATGCAAAATATAAATTACAGATAGATTAATAAAATGTTAAATTAAAATAAAAGCAAAAATAAAAGAATATATTAATATTGATTCTACTGTTGGGCCAAGGCTAATGATAATTTATGTTATATGGTGTAATCTATATTATCCATAAACGTTCCCGTCCTGTGTCATTTCATTCCATTCTGTTTACATTCTAAGTGCTTGGGAAACTGATCTTGGCATATCAAATAATAAAAAACCTTGCACTGTGTCTGCTTAATCATCTGTTATTGTCTTTATGTGTGATTCATTTCACGACTTGGTGCCATGGTTGCTGACTAATGGCAGCCCTGAGTCTTGAAATTTAATATCCAAAGATAGTTCATCTTCCAAAATGTTCATCCTGGAACAAAGTACACAGCTTCAGCAAAAATGTGGAGAGTCACCAACAACAGCAGTTGGTCAACAAGCTTGCACTCCCCCCACTCCAAGGATCCCATCCAGTCCCACCAGTTTCCTGCCTGCAAGCTTCAACGCACTAATCCTCCAGCATCCAGAGTCCGGTATTCTCCTGAAGACGATCAGAGCGTACTAATCGAAACGTCGAATTGTAACCTCCAGTTCTTTTCAGAATTAATTACTGCTCAATTGAGATTTTCACATGGTGTCACCGCAAATAGTCTTTACTTATCTTGCACTGGATCGTCTACAATACTCCACTGACTTAATTCCTAATGTGGACTAGTATAAAGCTTTACAACCATATCTGAAAAAGACAAATAGACTGATTTTGTTTTGTTTGTTTGTTTGTTGTTTGTTTGTTTGTTTTTTGCAGTAATGATAAGGACTAGACGATGTGTCGCCATTTCTTTTCACGTGGATAAAACATGTACATGTATGATTTAGGCCTAACAGTAACACGGTAGGCGCTGGCTAAACAGAACACTAAAATTCTCATATATTATCATCGTCGTAACATATGTTGATGTCAACTATCTATAGATCAAAACTATGCCTGTTATTTGTTAATAGCCTAATGACAGATTCTGGTATGAATCACTGAAGCAGCAAATTGGATGGACTTGTCTTTGGCTCTCCATGAAGTGATGGGCGGCAAAAGATCGATAATCACATTCAAAACATACACGCTACTATACCTATTGTGATCGAAGCAAGTTTTTATGATTTATGAGTCAAATTCCCTAAAAAACATTAATAACTTACCTGAAGTATACCTATATTATCATGTCACTGTAGCAGTATATGCTCATCTTCGTCTACGGCTCTACTGACCATGCAAAATCAGAGAGTGATGCGACAGCCGACTCAGGATAGAAATCTTAACAAAGCGTACATGTATGTACGCGTGTACGCAAGTTTTGAATGCTTGAATGTCGCGCGATATGCAATCGTGTTTCAGCTTTAGCTAGCTAAAACACACAAATACCCATAGTACTTTGCGCAGAGCTTGTTTTGGGCTATCTGTTATAAGGTCAATGAACCCATTTAATTCATTTATACGGCCCTATTCATTAACAAAAGAAAGCCACTCGTGGAATACACACTGTTACGTAAATCCTCAAGTTCGCTCCTCAAAATATGTTAATTAGGCTTAAATCCAGCCTTCTGATTGGCAGAGAGGACCAAAAACCAATAAAAATTACCTGTTTGAGTTCTTTCGGGTGACAGCATGTAATGATCTCTTCTTGGAGGAAGTGATGGCTCTGAGAAGAGCCAGTTGACAGCTAGAGTAGAATAGTTGAAACGTTGAGAACAAACCAACCGGCTCTTCTCAGAGCCATCACTTCTTCCAAGAAGAGATCATTACATGGTGTGCCTGAAAGAACTCAATAACATCTATCTCCACCATGCAAAGCCTCAAATCCTACAAAAATTACCTAGTCAGACGGGATGTACTGCTGATATAGCCATCTACACTAATTGTGCGACTGATCTGTTTTTTCCAGCCAGCTAAATGTGGCTGGGTAGTGATTGTAATGGCGGGCTATTGGACATTTGAGGTGGTTCCCCTGGCTGTCACTGCTCTCCTGCCCGTAGTCCTCTTCCCCATGCTGGGTATCCAAGACTCTGATGACGTTTGCCGTAACTACCTGAAGGACACCAACTTCCTATGTATGGGTGGATTGATGGTTGCTGTGGCAATACAACACTGGAATCTCCACCGACGTATAGCTCTTAGGGTGCTGCTGCTGTGCGGAACCCAACCAAGAAGGTAAACAATAGACCGATCCAGATGTGGCCCTATGCCCCGCCCATCCTTAGCAACGCTGACAACTGCCAGTCATGTCACGCACCCGCGCATTGTAAAGTGCTTGACCGACGTAGTAACAGTCATCATGAACAGGCATTACACATTGAACTAGCGCAGCAGACTCCCGTGAACGCAGTTAATTTTTCGATAATCCAAAAACAATCAATAATAAAATTTTCTGAAATATTTTTAGGTACATTTTATGTCTAAATTGAGGTTATTTGAAAAAATAAACCAAACCCCCCCCCCAATTTTTTGTGTGAAATGTCCAGTCTGGAGGCATTCAATGAGTTGTAATACACAAAGTCGTCACATACTGATTTTAATGATGACTGTACGCCTGTGCACGTAGTGACATTATTACATTATTATAAAAGGGCTTTAATCAAACATCTAAAAAATAATGGGTGTAATAAAAATAATAAACCTCTGGATAAATACCAAAGTGTGACGTCACCTTCCCATGTCAGCACGGCGGATGGTTCTATACATTATTTGTTTCGTTATTATTCTATGATGCAACACTTAGTTCGGTGATTTTATAAGCACGATGTCACTTGAACATTGATTTAGTGTAAAAGAGCACTCATCTCTCATTATTTGACATAGCTTCTTCTTGATTTTTTTCAGCGGTTGATTTCAATAGTAGTCTCATTTTGTTGATTTTATAAATGGCTCATTGTTCAGTCTCCCACCCTGCGTGTGTTTTATTGGTCTGTAGGTACGTTGGTCTGTCTTGTACCATTTTGACTTGGCCTGTACTTCATTATTGTATTATGTCTTGTTATGTCTGTCTTAGCTGTTTGTTCGTTTTTAATATTGTTATTTTTTTCTTGGGCATTCTAATACAAGCTTCGGCTACATGAAAATGCCTCCATGCTATATTAATTATACAGTAATTATTATGTATATTCTTTAACATGTTAAGTGTACATATTTAGTAATATTCATTAATGGTGGTGGTAGGCTCCCCGTAGAGCGTAGATAGGTAGAACAATATACAATATTCATTAATGGTATGTGAACTCAAATGGTTCTCATATAGTTCTCTATTATGACAGGTTGATGCTGGGTTTTATGAGTGGTACTGCCCTTTTGTCCATGTGGATCAGTAATACTGCCACCACCGCTATGATGGTGCCCATTGTCAATTCGGTACTTGCGCAGATCGTCAGGAAAAACGACAGGGTGAGTTTCATTACTAAAGGTTGACAAAAAGAATCAGGGCCCAATCTCAAAGTGCTGTTAAGCATAAAATATCGCTTAGCAAATTGGTCTGCTACACTAAATGTTGCTGAGAACCTGCCACAAGCAATACACATTCCGTGATAATTTGGATGGTAACCTATTTTTGATAAGCATAACTTATCTGTGCTCATCAGCAAATGTGTGTGTGCAGAATAGCTCTGTAAAATAGGCTCCTGCATATGCTATATAATAACCAGTTGGTTGGGTTGAGGTATGAATATTTATGAGGTGACCTCTTCTCAAAAGCTTTACCTGCACAGTGGAATATTACACTCGCCTTACAATTTCGAGGCACTGGTTCAAAACCTCTGTGTAAAAAGTGTAAATCAAAGAAAAGAAAAAAAATCAATTTTTAACACAGCATTAATTCAGCGAGTTAAAACCAGTCGGAACATAGGCCCAATTGTTATTCAAATCTATAGAGGGAATTAAGTCCAATATTCATTTTCCGCACACGAATTAATTTTTATGCATATTCGCCCAGAACAGGCTAAAAGCCACTCAAGGTACATGGCTACAATATAGAACAATAAAAAGTAAACAGACTCAGAAGAGCGGAATGTGGGAATTGAGATTCCTCTTGAAACAGGATAGATCATAGGAAACATGCACCAGGCAAGGAATTCCAAAGAGATGCAGCACGTGAAAAGGTTATTGGTATAGCTTTTTGTTCAACGTGTAGGTATAGCTAGGGTGTATGGGTGAGAAGAGGTGGAAAGCCGAGTTTCACGCTGAAACACCCTAACAGGAGGAAACAAGTTGGATAGACCGGTGGAATATTTCCATGATAATATCTTTAAAACAAACTAAGGGTGGCACTAGACATACGGTGTGAAAGTGATTGTAACAATGAACCCAACTCGTCACCAATCAAATTAACATGATTCTGCACCCTAAAGATAGCACCCTAATAAAGATAAGTGACACGAAGAAGCACCTACCAAAATTAGGCCATATGGGGTAAATGAAAAGATGCCTGGAAAATGAGTTTCGTTCCAACCCCCGTGGGTTTACTTTTTAAAGGTATATATAGTTAGTTGTAGACATATTAAACACTATATTAAAAGTTCTCCAAAAAATATCCAGTCAAATTTGCACAATGGACAAAGTTTGCCAAAAACGCCTATTGTGTGGTTTAGGCCATGTTTAAGACCGTATTTCTCAGAAACTAAACGACTGTGTCTTCTCAAATTCACCGAATGGTTAGCCAACAGAGTTTTTACAAGTATACAACAGTTTAGCCCTCAACAATGTACAGTCATTGAATGGCAAGGATGGGAAAATGATGATTCATTCCATTTTATCAACTAAATTACTGCGGTAACCATAACTCGTAACTGAAATATCTCAAAGGGCTCAAATTTTCACATAATGTACAAAATGCAACTATGAATACAATATGAATCCTGAGAGATTAAGTTGATCATTTGCTTCTGTTTCTCGACAGCTAACATTAAAAATAAGTGGTTTTTCCACTTTCTGCCAATTTTGTTGACAGTTGATTTCTAATTAAAGAGATAATAATAATAACAATAAAGATTTGTAGCGCGCACATATCCACCCTGCTGGGCGCTCAAGGCGCGGAAACAAAGAAAAAACATGAATACAAACACCAGTACAAATGGTATCACTGTTGTGTTACTCATTCTTCTTTCAGTGGCTGTTTAAGGTCAAAAAACATTTGTCAATCTTTTATTTTTATGTAACACAATACAGTAATCTTTTGCTAATACAAAGTTTTACAAGCACTCCCTCAAACATTTGTCCCTCGCTCGCTTGCTTTTTATGCATACAAGCACAGCATCCAACAATGTTTTTTGCTCATACTGTACTGTACTTGCTCTACAATTGTTCGCCTTCATCAAACAGGTCATCTAGAGAGTCATCTACATCTGCATCGCAGAATGGGTCCATCTCATCTCACAGTCTGTACATTTACATAAGTCCGCATTCAGACAGGAGCAAGTTTGGACATCCTCAACACCTCCTGATTTGCAATTAATCTCTGCTGAACAACCTCGCAGAAAACTTTGTATCCGACCTTGTAGTGCTCTAGCGTACTTTCAGGCATCATATCAGAAGACCTTTAGGATGAGATACAATAGAATAGGTTTCAGCCTATTTATAAGTTATTCAAAATACGAACATGGACCCCAAAATTAAACATAACTTAAATCAGAAGAATTGAATTGGCAAATAATTAATTACAGGCCATCCCAACTGTAACACTGAAGTTGGGACTGGGCCCAACTATTGTTGGGGCGATTCTACAGTAGTAGAGTTGAGACGGAACAACTAGGCTATGCTCTTTTTTTCAGAAAGATACACATTTAATGTATTGGGGCACTGTCATCATTATATGGATGAGTTAAATAAAAAAGTAACATCAAATCAGTCACAACTTTGAATGAAACTACTGCATGAGACCATTTTATTCAAAGTACAAAGAACATTCCAATCATGGTGAAAGGGACAGAAGAAAGATCAACCATATATTTTTGTTTACTTAAAATTCACCTCACTCTTCAGGCTGCCTCCTCTTCCTTGTGAGAAATCGAGTGTAGTTCTTGTAACAAGATGCATGGTACCTAACTTCAAGAGAAACGCAATCTTTATCTCGTATATGGATAAGGACATCTTCATCCTTCTTGGCCTCTGCTGCCTTTCGAAGCATACCTTCAATTAAAAAGGAAGATGAAAGAAGTATTTAAGTATTTGTTGTAATGATAGAATAATTACTAGTGGTCAACATCATTTAGTGTGGTGTGTGTAATCCTGTACCCATTCAGTATGTCGAGGAATATAAAAAAAGGGCGGGGGGACGATTATTAATTGTATTCGGTCTAATGAATCAAAACTCAATTTTAAGTAACAATAATTGAAACGGTAACAACAATAACAACAAAACGCATTCAAAAACAGCGGGGAAAAAACCCATTATGGCAGGAATATTGCACTTCACTATCTTCTCATGTTGAGTTGCCTTCTCAACTTTATGAAGATTATGCTTTTGTAGGCCCACAATTGAGCGTTTTCACCCAAACCTAGCTGCAATATCATTTGTAGCTCTTTGGTCACGTTGCTGAGACCGAGCTACAACGGACCACAGGCTAAAATTTTGCAAATATTTTTTTGGGGAAAAAATGGGTAGGCTACCTTTTAAAACATTCAACAAAAAACGTTGACAATATTTGCCAATTTTAATACCTGGTCCGTTGTAGCTCTTTTATAAGGGACGTGACCAAGAGCTATGATATTTACACAGCTAACCCCAACCAACCTCTTCTAAACTAAATGTATATTCTTCTTGGCCTAGCACTTACTAGGCCTTCCCCCAATGACCATGATTGATGACCAGCCCCTGCTACCTAAAAACAAGAAATCATCGACAAAATCTAGACAATAATCTAGGGAAACAGATTAGTTCATTTCAGTACTGCTTACCTGCATCTTCACTTTCAGCCTGTCTGAGTTTATCCCTCACACGTTTCTTGTTTACGTTGATTAGTAAATCAACCTTCTTGCATATAATACATAACATTTGGCCGGCAATACGGGACCCGATTGATGACAGTGACCCCGTTGACGAGGCCGACTTCACTCTAACTCTAAGACGGGTTTTTTAGGAGGCGAATGTGCTTTCTTCAAACGGTGTAACCTCCTTACAATGCTTTTCCGCTACAGTCAGACGTTTGGAATCAATATACCGACGGTAACAGTAGCGTGAAACCTGATGTCTGGCTGCTTTTCTGCGAGTTCTTTTTCATTTCCAGAAAGATTGATCCATTTTTTGAGCACTCTACAATCTTTGACCATCGCACATTTGTAACAAATTGTGCTTTCTCAGATGTAACAGATTTTATGTGAACAAAACACTTTGGATTTATCGCGGAGTCTTCCTCACTGGACCGAGGCATGGGCGCCGCCATGATTGTTTTGATCGTCACATATGACCTACGTTATGATTGGCGAATTTGGATCACATGGTGTCGGCGCGCATGTATTCAAAACAAAATGTAACCAGCCAACGTATCACAACCGTAAACAGTGCTCGATCGCTGTCGATTATTTAGTGCAATTTTTGGTCGATAATTACTCAAATTTGACTGGCGTTTTTGTGGAGAACTTTTCGGAATCGTAATCTCTAGCAATTACCATATTAAAAACTGCAGAGTTCTCTTCGACCCCCGGGGGTCGGAACGGGATGAAAAGGTACATTTTAGCCCGTATGGCCTAAATGTGACAACAGTACTCCAGTAGGGACGTATAGTACAAGATAGCACCGGGTGGTAAATACTGTAATGTTTGTCTTAACCTATTCCTGAAGCACACGGGTAGCGTGATAGGCTTCTAAGGCAATAGGCTCCTGTGGTGGTGGATCGCAACTTACAAGTCAGTGAATGCAGCTCTGAGTTGTTCACAGTGAGGATCCCATGCAGATCACAGTGAGGATCGCATACAGATCTTTCACAGTGAGGATCCCACACAGCTCATAGTGAGGATCCCATGCAGATCACAGTGAGGATCGCATGCAGACCACAGTGAGGATCCCATGCAGACCACAGTGAGGATCCCATGCAGATCACAGTGAGGATCGCATGCAGATCTTACACAGTGAGGATCCCATACAGATAACAGCGAGGATCCCATGCAGACCACAGTGAGGATCGCATACAGATCTCACACAGCGAGGATCCTATACCAATAACATTGAGGATCCCATGCAGACCACAGCGAGGATTGCACATAGATCTCACACAGCAAGGATCCTATACCAATAACAGTGAGGATCCCATACTGATAACAGTGAGGATCCCATGCAGACCACAGTGAGGATTGCATATAGATCTCACACAGTGAGGATCATATACCAATAACAGTGAGGATCCCATACTGATAACAGTGAGGATCCCATGCAGACCACAGTGAGGATTGCATATAGATCTCACACAGTGAGGATCCTATACCAATAACAGTGAGGATCTCATACCAATAACAGTGAGGATCTCTAGTTTCACTAATGCTGCAGTAACTGGACACCAGAAACGGTTATCTATGGTGATCACATAACAGCAAAACAAGACACCTTTATTCAGAACAACTTCTCCTTATATAGGATCTCAACCCCTATACAATGCATGTAAAATCAAGTCATGTACAAACATATGACCTATACATTAAGTACTATCCGTTAGTGACCCATAATACATGATGTAAACATAAGTGACTAGAGCGGAATGTTCCATTGTGTAAAAGGTGATAAATATTACAGGGTGAGAGAAAAATCATGGGTCATTACAATACTTACGCGCTCGATATAGACATCCAACTCGCATGGAGGCGCTCTTAGCAATACCTGAGATATACTTCTCCCAATTACGATTTGAGGAACAAACCAGGGGAACATAACATCTCAAAAAACTGATGATGCCGGTTACGGCTCGAGAAGATTTACCCCACACTGAATAGATTTTTAACAGATTTAGTAAATATACTAATCAATCAAAATACGAAAAAAGCCATGATGAATCATGCATCACATAAGGTTATCGTAACAGCTCCCTCAAACGATTAGGCAAATGGTTACTGCAGAGTAACCATGACATCCTCTTGCATAATTACTATAAAGAGAATCCTTCTCCATCAAGCCTCCATCTATAGATATCGTCGGTACGTTAAACATATTTCAGCATATGGCAACCTTTTATTCCTCCATAGTATTCTGATTAGATCCCACTCGAATTAGAAGTTGATTAAACACCACACGTCTAATTAGGTAATTAAAGTGTGCATCTGAGGTGATAACTCGTTCAACTAGAAATTATTTCCCCTAATGAGACTTTAATAAGAGCAATAATGTATTGGGGAAAATTTCGTTTAGTTTCCCTTTTTTGAAAGACTGTCATTCTCTTCTTCCGATAACGCAAAATTGGGAAAAAAACATATGTTGGGGAGGGGTGGGCTCCTTTTGTATCGCCCTTTCCCCAATAGGCCAGGCTTCAATGGTCAAAGGTCAATGGTCGCAATCCCACACCGGTTATAACCATACTTGAAGACCATTTCCCGTTCATGAATACCTTTATTACATTTTCAAAATACCCCATTATTTTCAGTTTTTAGTACAAGAAATGTAAAAAATGACAGTTTCATTGTATTAATAATGCCAGAGAATACTGATACGTGTCAAAGCTCGTCTTGGTTCAAGACGACGTTCTTGTCATTTTGATTCACGATCCATTGCCGACAGACGAACCGCTATCACACGCAAACCGCTATGGTCAGGGTCATCATTTGTTTTTAAAAGGCGGATTGTGGACTAAGGAGGAGATCCAGGGTCAGGGTCTCGAAAAGAGGGGGAGGGGCACACAGAGGCAAAAAGGGGAATGTACATGTACATTGCCACATACATGCAAAAAAAGGGGCCACATTCGCCTGTGTGGATCCACCATTTGATGTATAGTGGTAATTGTATGGAACTGTGTCATATGACGTCTTATTTCATGATGTCTCCCAAAACACCGATAGTTATATGTGATAGTTATGTACAATCATTGTTGAAGGTTGAGTCAAGAGATGATGGCATACTTGAGAAACTTGACAACATGCAGATGGTTGACCAAAACAACCTGACTAAGCCAGAGAGCGTATCAGGCATACAGAAAGAACAGAAAATCAGGTTAATTGATTTAGCCAGTATACCCTTTTGGTAAAATGTCTATAAATGCTGCATTCCATGCATACTTTATAAGAATCTACATTTTATAGTATAAAAATCAACCTGTGAAAGTTTCAGCTTATTTCATTGTGTGTCGTTGAAAGAGAAAATAGTGCAAAATGTATTCAGATTGTTCGTTTTTATTATAACATGAATTTTTGGTCTAAAAATGACAACTAATAATTGCGAAATTACTACATTTTTAGTGTAATTATATAGGAGCTTTGAATTTCGTGTGAACCAGTATTCATTACTCGCTACTCAGGGAGAAGAAGAAGGCGGTGGTGTGTTAGTAGCGAAGCTGATTCACGGCTGGAGGGGCAATGAAATATTTTTCTTTAAAATAAACACCCTCAGAAAGCCTGGGAAAGTGGTATCCCCGATCTTCTTGGATTTTTTTTAGTCTACACTATTTGCCCGGGTTCTCTCTTTGAATGTTATGCCTAACTATCAGGGGCGGTATCAAAATAGAATCTAAAATTTATTCTTTTTCACGGTTCAGTATTTCGCCTGAGAGCGGAAATATATGTTTATTTCTCTCGGCTCTGCTACACTGACACAGTATTTTGTGTATGCATATAGTGATTTCCCATTGCTTTACAGGCACGTCTGAATCCCGTAGTACCCTATTTAATCCAAGCTGAGATTTACAACTGATTGATCACAATCCTCCTTCGAAACAATTATTGTGTAAGCGTATCTGTCAACAGAAACATTAATTTTCTCGTACAATACAGAGAAACGGAGCTCACCAGAAATGAGGTCGAGGCTGTTGTCGAGGCTGATATCAAACTGATGAAGACCATGAAACTGACAGATTTTTCTAAGCTGTCACCGGCCGAGACCTCTATGTGTAAAGGCATGATGCTGTGTGTGGCATGTGCTGCTTCATTCGGCGGTACAGCTACACTGACTGGGACGTGTACCAATCTCGTGCTCAATGAAGTGGTCAACGAGTATGTGTTTAATTTCTTACTGACAATTTACTGGAATTTGAATTTTCATTGGAACATCGATAATATCCATTTAGAAGGGAAACAAATACTTTGAAAAAGATATTTCAGAAGCGTGGTTTATCGCTACAAAACTGCCCAATGAATTTATGATGGGACCCACCATAAAATAAATTTTGACTGTAAAACCATCCTTCTTATGAATATTTTGAAAATCATTGCTATTATGTCCTTAAGTAAAATAGCATGTAATGTTCCGATGAAAAGATAATTTTCGGAAATTGCTGTCAAACTAACCAAAAACACTTTAAAATTAAGAACTCTAATCACTCTCACACCGTTTAAATAGTTTCAGCAATATCATGGGACAATGCGACGGTAAAAAACAGACATTGTCGCAATATTGTATATGATACAATATCCCACTTCAAACTTTCTTTTTAAAAAGTACAAGCAGAAAAACACAAAAGCAAATCATGAAAGAAGAAAATACTATTTTGACTGGGCTCGGAGAGTTAAGAACTTAACAAAAAGTCAGTAACAAATGCAGAAGTATATGCAAATTGCTATCGTAAAGCTGGGATCATGCAGGGGTCGGATCAAAAGGGGGGGGGGAGCTTTCAAAAATTCTAGAAGGTAAAATTTTTCACATAGGCCTTTTCGTCCATGAGTATACAGCATTTATTTGTTGTTATTCTATTTATTGTATTTATTTATTGTTACTACTATTTATTTTGTTATAATTTGTAATTCAAATTTGATATCGTCACGATCAACAGGGCATGGAATTGGAGTGTTATGGTTGTAGATTAACTCAGTGACTGAAAATAATACCCCACATGATCATGTCATATCACCGTTGCTGCTTATGAGCTAGTAATTTTCAGTTAAATTAGGACACCGATTCCATGCTATGTTGAAAGACTGCTTTGATCGTGATGATAGTGTCCCTTTAATTATTTATGCATATTAATATTTTTGGACCACCAATTGGATCCACCATTACCTCCACACTCTGGTCAATGCATCATGAAGAGTAGTATTCTTAAAATAATAATTTATTGAGTACACAAAGCAACAATTTCTGAATTGGAACTTGAGTCTGAGACCTCCTGATTTATACCGAACAGGTGCCCAACAGCTATGATGCAGAACTATAATTATTGTCGGCCTCCAAAATGTTCAATATCTTGGAATTGACGTATGTACATAGTCAGTATCCCTGTTGAATATTTGATGATTAAAATAATTAATAATGACTGTATTCTATGTACATTGGGAAAACAAAACCAGGGTGCCAGGGAAATCTTGTTTTTCTTTGTTATATTATTTCACAGTTTGTATGGGAAAGAGGCTGGTCTGAACTTCGCTTCGTGGTTGGTATTTGCACTACCAGCGATGGTCCTCAGTGTTCTGATTGCATGGTTTTGGATGCAGTTCTACTTTCTTGACAGAAGGTTTATATACATAACAGCAAAAGTTACGTCACCCCTAAAAATATTTATTATTTTCATTTTATAATTAATATAATTTGTTTAATGAAGAATATTATGAGTATGGAGTGTAACACGAACACAATGTGGCAAATTTGGTTGACCTCAAAATTCGTCATGCATGACGTCTGAGGACACATAAGCTAAACACGTTCTCAGACTTATCAAAATTTAGGGGTGACGTTTCTTTTGCTGTTATGTATATTTGGATTTATGATAATATTTTGATTTAATCTTTATAATTTTCTTTTACAGAAATTTTACCAAAAATACCGGCTTGAAATAACCAAACTGTGAAAGTTTTAGCTCAGTGCGGTGTCTGTAAGTCATCGGAAACATGTGCAAAGCATTCACAGTTTTTACAGATAACATTTGGAGCGAAAAAGTTGCCATTAGTTGGAAAACGTTTGAACAAGTTCACATTTGTTTGTGTTTTCTCTGATATGAGACAAAATAATTGTTCGGGATGATTGGTACCTTTACCAACTTCACAGAAAGTTAGGTTTTAAATTATAATTCATTTTGAATTTAGGTATTTTCCAGTGTTGTACCATCCCCTTTTCAAGGTAAAGGCATTATTTGTGAATGCATTTATTCGATGTAATCTATTTCATTTCAATTGGTCTGAAAGGCGGATAATAAGTAAAATATTATCTAAAATCTTATCTATATTGCCAATCATCTTTTTTTATATTTATCACAGATATCAGACAGAATGATAATCAAAACAATCTCCAACTGATTTTATTTTGAAAACATATTTGATCTCTTGTTATTATTTCAAATACAGGCTATTCGGTTGCTGTCACGATTGCAAATCATGTTTCTCGTGCATTGAACGAGACAACAGAAAAGGCAAGAAAATCGGTGCAGTCATCAGGGCGCAGTATGACGCACTTGGGGGCATGTCGTAAGTAACCAGTGCAGTGCTTATAGGAAAATAATTCTCAAAGATATTTTTTTAAAAGTTACTCTTTGTTTTTCATTTTATTTGAAATTTTCCTGAATGCATGCCAAACTTACAAAATACTTGAATATGCCGAGTACTTTTTAATAACCTCTTTATGAAACAAAGGCTTACCATGACTCATAGGTGGACCTTCAGCTCGGTCATTATCGTCTGTGACCACGCCCGTGACCAACCCAAAACCGGTTATTAACCTACGCGTACGGTGAAGACCGCACAACAAACTTTTATTCCCTATTTAAAATCACATAATCCTAATAAGTTTTCCATATTTTATCCCAACGTCTATGCGGTATGTGCAAACTCAAAACATGACCTGTTATGATATAATAATGTTCTCTAGGTTGGAATGAAGTCCTACTTTCGGAAATCTTATTTATCCTATCAGATGGGCAGAATCTTGGGTATTGGTACATTTCGTGGTTTTGGCTCTTCTGTGGTTAACAAAGGAACTGTCATTCATTCCTGACGCAACGGGATGGGCGGGGCTATTTCCAGTAACCACGTGAGTATAGCAAACCTAATTACAAAAATTACCTATGAATAATTGTAGGCCTATTTCTTTTCCACGTAATTCCTGTTGCAAGCTTATCAACAAAAACAATCTTTCAAGATGAAGTTTTGAAATGCATGACGACTGAATAATTTAATATTCATGTTTTGTTTCAGATTTGTATCCGATGCGACTGCAGTCATCTTTATTTGCTTTCTACTATTTATTTTCCCTTCAAAACCACCCAACCTACTTTGCTGGAGGGGTAAGTCAAATCTAGGAAAGCAAAGATAAAATGTTAATGTTTCATTTCGGATATAACCCTTTAAAGGCAAGGTACAACATTGGTAATTACCATATTATATTTGGACAGCAAACTTGATGTGGAAAAGGTCATTTATTTATATTATAAGCTTAACATTTTAACTTATTTTACTTTATGTAAAGATCTGAGATTAATGTATGTAAATAACAATCAAGTTAAATAATATCAAGTTTTAAAATATCAGGGGGTGAGCAGGGAAGTGCTTATTTTGGGGTAGCTGTCCTGACTTTATTCACGGTTACATCAATTTTGATTGCATCACTTTGCTCTCTTGTTAACTATTGATCTTCTAATTTATAACCCTAGTATATGCTTACCTTTGGCATTCTCATCGATTGCTATCGATTTTAAAGAAACGTCAATGTTATTTCTCGATCACGCTCGCCTGAATTCAGGGGACGAACTGTACTCAAATTCAACGTTATAATGAATTGAAATTTCTGAATGCAGTTTAATTTCTCGTTAACAGCAGATCGTAATGAGCTGAGGCTTTCACAGATTACATATCATTTGTTTTTGTATATTTATTTATACACATGAAGTAAGACAAAACACAATAGAAGTTTACCAATGGTATTATGTTTTCCTTTAAACAGATAGTACCAAAATTGGGCCACGGCCTCCACTGTTGTCTTGGTCTATTGTGCAGAAGAAGCTTCCGTGGAACGTGGTGTTTCTACTGGGAGGTGGCTTCGCCCTCGCCGACGGTTGTAAAGTAACAATTGCCAATAATTATTGTCACCACTTATAAGTGTTTTTTTTAACTGGCTGAGGTTTCATCAAATTAATCACAAAATTAAAGGTCTTGTTCACAATTAATTCTTTAGTTTTGACGTGTTGTAAATAAAGAAAAGCTGACATTGAGCATAACTGCATTTACGAGTATGACTACTCTCTTTGAATAATAAAAATAACAATATGAATTTTAAAGCGCACGTATCTAATAAAAATGGGCTCAAGGCGCTACTATAAAACTATAGAATTAACATATCAACTAAATAAAGAACCATACAAGATAAGCGAATATATGAAATGAAAATGTACGTTTTTTAGAGTAAAATGTACAAAGTGAACCACTGTGGGCCAAGAATAGAGCCCTGTGGTACGGGAAATCTAGAAAAATAGGAATGCATGTGGTATTATTAGGTTAAGATTTGGCACCATTGTAGAGCTTGACCCTGCAGACCCATAATGTCACACAATCTAGACATCAATATAGACATCAATATACTGTGGTCCACAGTGTCAAATACCGGACTCACCTTCAAGGAGGATCAGAGCAGTTATTTGTTGCTGATCTTAAGCTTTCAAAATATACCTTAATAAATGCTCGTTAACAAGAAAATAGTGAAAATACATCTTGAATTTGTTCGTTTTCATGCTTCATTGACGCGGAATTTAGGAGTACTCATTCCTAAATTCAAACTGGAAATTATTACATTTTTCTTAAAAGTGACAGTCCCTCGAATACACTTATTTTTAGAGAGGGATCATCTTCAGCTGTAGACTAATAAAGTTTCTCATTACAATACGAATTCAATGTATACCTTACCTTTAAAACGTTTTTATCGACTTTTAAATGCAAAGCCATCATTATTCTCGTTCGTTATTAATTCACACACGTCATTATGCCTACGAGACCCATAACAATAACTCTAAATACCCTTGATATTTTACCGATATTCTTGATTCCAGTATTTTCAGCCGCATAGACGGTAAGTAATTCAACCCTCACCCCGCCAATTATACACTGTTCATGTGGTTCATAGTAGTACTAAAAAGAATTATTATAATTAGGGCCATTTACAATTAGCGCCGCTATCCACTATACATTACTTAAAGGGACAATAGCGTCACGATCAACGGGGTATGGAATCAGAGTGCTAGCTTTAGATTAACTCAGTGACTGAAAATAATACCCAACATGATAAGGTCATGTCAGGGGCATAGCGAATGCATTTTCTTTGGGCAAAGAAATGATTTGGTTACAACATCTCCAGTTTATTCTCTCTCGACTTTTACATGTCAGGTATCTGGACTTTCACAGTGGCTGGCAGACCAGTTTAAGGTTTTCCAAGGCATTCCAGCACCGCTGTTGATCCTCATCATCACCATCGTGATCTGCATATTTACGGAGTTCACTAGCAACGTCGCTACGGCAACCATTTTCCTCCCTGTCCTTGCCGCCTTGGTGAGATAGCCCGTATAATTACCTAAAACACCTGTATTGGATATTGTCGAGTTGTGTAAAAACGTTCATGCACCAATCGATGTCAAATCATGACACTGGTCATTCTTCATTTGAACGGGAACAAGTTCGGGAAGGAACCATTTGCAGAACGGGGAGGGGATAGGGGAGATTTGCAGATTCGAGACCCTCGATCCGCCACTGGAAGGAACTTTTACGATTTTCAAAAATTTGCATCCTTTCAAATCATCCCAATAATCCACAAGGATAAAACTGACAAGGTGCATATCTGGCATAAACATTTTCCTGTAGTTTCTTTAAGTTGGTGGTTTTAATCCAGGAAGTATGGTACACCCCCGGGAATTATTATTACGTTTTTCCTTGGAACAAAAATCAAGATCTGTTCCTTTATTCGTCAGCGGATGTAATTTCCCCCAGATAGTTATAATAATCTTTGATTTAATGTATACATGCACGTAGGTATATTACTAGTCAAAGCAAACAATAACTACACTGTAAAAACTGGGGTGTTAAAACTACACCAGTGGTGTTCATTAACAAAAACATTTTGAAAATACATTCAGATTGTTTGTAATCATTGTAACGTGTAATTTGGTTATTTTTAAATAACCAATCCTGTACCTTACCTTTAAATTTAGACGTATACTATGTAGTAACCGTTGACTTGTTTACTGCTATCATTGCCTTTTCATGCATATGAAACATGAAACATGTTATATGGACATGTCTTACATAATGTAAAAACCAGATTATTGTTTATACTGAGATGCAAAACAATAATCTTTAATTTATTGATTTTCTTGGCTTTATTTTTTTGTGATATTTGTTCCCAGGCTGAAAGCATCTGTATAAATCCTTTATACGTCATGATTCCAGCTGCGCTGTCGTGTTCCTACGCCTTTATGCTCCCAGTCGCAACTCCGCCTAATGCTATTGTTTTCTCCTACGGCACGATAACTGTACCTGATATGGTAAGTTTATGACGTCGTCTGCTCTTCAGAGTCGGCAAATTAAGGGTTTATTGTAATACGAAATCCCAAATGGCTAGTTGTATAGATACGCTCAATAATTAGATTGCCTTTAATTGCATCATTGTCACAACAAGACCGCAATTTGTAACAGCGTACCATTTAATAGTTGGCGAAAATTGTAAAATTCTTAATTTTGAAACGACGGGAAAATGACATGAACACGGGGATGCTTTCACAATGCATCACTTGTGTTTTTACTGTATAGGTGATGCAAGGTCAATAAATTTACTATTGTCCGTGTAGAAACTAAGGCAAGCAATTACTTTAAAGTAATAAAGATGAAGCATGAGGTATATTTCTACGGTAATAAAGTTCAAATAATGTAGGCACTTAATTATCGTAAAAAGTAGTTGATTTGGGTGAAATGTGCGCCCTCATTTTTCTCGTTGTACCTTGGTATTGTACCTAGAAACTCACCAAGAGCTGTCACACTCTTCAAATGTTCACAGTAACATAAGTACCAATTGAGGCTTATAATTTATCTTTGTTTGGATTCCATTATTTATTACTTATGGGGTTTACAGCTTTTTATGATCAATACACTGACGCAACTATGGCTGTGGGGGTACAACAATTTTTTTACAATGTTCACCGGCGTGGATGCACAATCATAAGGCCAATGCTCTACCTGTTCATTAGACGCTTCTAAATTTTCACTAATTGGTTATACAATTAACAATTAACAATTGAATTGGGAGTGTGTATATACTGTCAGTAATTACAGGAGTACAATATTACTGTGTGGGCACAATACAACATATTATTTGATTACTTGGCGGTGTGGTTCTCATGATCATAACATGTGCAAAACAACAACCTTTACTGTTCGAGTCATTCGTATAGTTCACTATAAATTCTCACAATATTTTGTGAGCTAAACATTCAAGAAAATGAGCCTTTTTTTGTTCGCTACATGTATTAAATGTGCACTCTCATTTGTCAATAATATGATACAAATCTAGGAAAGCAAAGATAAAATTTTAATGTTTCAATTTCTATTTCGGATATAACCCTTTAATTTAAAGGCAAGGTACAACATTAGCAATTACCTAATTACAATATTTAACTAATTGAGCCATTAGGGAGGCACGGTACGCTGAATAATTTTGTGGTTAGGAGACATTGGTCATTAGCGAGACATTTACAATGTCTCACTAATACCTCCTATTTCTAGGCAAAATTAGGGTTAGGGTAAGGGTTTTGTTTGTGCACAAGTCTATGGGAATGTCTCCCAAAGGTATCATTTAGGGTAATATATATATATTACCATATTATATTCGGACAGCAAACTTGATGTCAGGTTGGTAAACGTACCAATCATCTTGAACATTGTTCAAGAGAAAGCACAGTTACACATTTTACGGTAAAACAAATCGTGTGATGCTTTTCCCAATTTTCTCATACCTTACACTGTAAAAACAGTGTTTAGGCTCTAAACACTTTGCTAATAACACTATCTTGGCATCACTTTGTAAACATGTCCGACTGCTATACACTTAAAATGTTTAGCAGTACAACATTTGATGTTTATATAAATTCGAACACTAGATGTTTATGTATTAAACATTTGGTGACAACTAACACAAAATGGCGTCTATAGGTTGATGAAATTCTTGCGTCAGGTGATAAACAACTGATTTAATTTTGCCCTACACCGACGTGTGTATAGCACTGTATACTCAGTGCTTTCCGAGTGTCTGTGAAAAACCCACGACCTCCTGCTTACTAGTGCAGACGTCTTAACCTCTCGACCACCGAGCTTGCCCGATGACAAATGGCTGGCTAGAATCCTATATATAAAGCAGCGGGTTCCACGGTATTTGTAGGTTGATGAAATATGAAAGATGGCGTCTGTAACTTGTTTTTTCGCGCCCACGCTGAACCCAAAGGGCCAATCAGCGCGGGGTATTCGCGACAAAACGTTTAGACAAGTATCACGTTTAGCATTAAAATACCAACTTTCCTAGTGTTTAGGAATTTGACATGTTTAAACTGGTTACTAATGTTTAATTGCTAAACACGCTTTTTTGAATCGAAACTTTTACTGCTTGGTTTATATGTATATTTTGATTCAAAGAAAGTAAGCATACAGTCGCAGAAGCGGGCTAACATAATCAATGTTGTATCTTACCTCTAAAATTGCTACAAATACATTGAAAAACGTTCCCTGATATGCAAAAGTAACAATAATACACTTTTAACCATTACTTTCGCTTTGTGTGTTTTTTGAAAATGTACCGTGCTTCAGTAACTTCCATCACTTCTTTTATTATCATCCAATACCTTTCATTCAAAGTAAATAGTTTTATATTGTTCATCTGGTGTCCACATTGAATGTCGCAATAACTACCGGATATAACTTCATATTACACAATCCATTTTCTCGTTTCCGATTTTTGACGCATGGAAATTTGCATCACTGTAACCATCATATTATGATTCTCTTTGTACATAAACCAAATGAAGGACACCATTTCATTTATACACAATAAAATTTTCTCTTTTGCCCCTCCAGGCCAAGTCTGGAGCAGTGATGAATTTCATCGGCATTGTCATGGTCAACATTTTGATCAATACCCTGGCCATACCAATGTTCGACGTCTATAATTACCCGTCATGGGCGAATAATTCAACGTGCCAAGCATAAGACCTTGAGGGACTCCTCTCCCGAAACAAATAATGGCCACAAACGATTGCTAAAAACAAGTCTGAGTGCTGATGCTTAAATCCTACAGAGCTATGAAAGAACATGTAAGAGATTTTGTTTTTGTTCTCTCGAAATATTTCGTTCCCTCGAAATATTACTTCGAATGAACGAGATAATAATTAAGTTTTCATACATTTTCATGTCATAGGGGATCCCTAAAAATGCTCTTATGTTCCCCCTAGCTGTGCAGTGTTTTAACATACATGTATGTTCAAATGTACATGGGGATTCTTCATAATGACAGGTTATTTATGCCTTCCGTATATTTTCCTATTTTTGTCACATGGGTATTGAAAGATTCCTAATAACAACATGCACATGGGACCGAGAGTGTCTCATATACGATCTGCAAGGTCTCAGGCTATTTGCAGGTTCTGTGGAGACACTATTTTTAAAAATTTATCTTGATAAATTATGTTTATTAGTCAGGAGTTTGTATTTGTCTTTTCAGCTAGAATACTCTAATCCCACCATGTAGCATAGCATAGGCCTACCCCTTTTCAACCAATTTGTAACACTATTAATTCATGAGCCTGCCAAATGAAAAATATATATCACGAGCCTATAAACTATATAGGAAATATGATATCAACTTCCATTGCTGATAATCATTTGATAACTCACTACGGTTGATGGACCAATTATTTTATATGTGCTATATTCACAACGGTATGGGAAGGCATACCGACTGAAGTACCTGTTGATTGTATATCTGCGTATCACATTCATGATTATTAAGTACCACAGGTTGGACTATATACTCCAAGCAATCAATAATTGACCTTTCCCCCTTTTAGAGAAGGAAACTAAACACATCGGCTTTATTATCTCAACGCTAAGTAACATATTGGTAAAATATAGTGTTGTTTTTTACCATAACCTCACTAAAAATGACGATTAGCATTTACTTAGAGCCCGTCTTTACGTTGGCCCGTAGGAGCCTACCGTAGGCAATATACTCCCAAAGAATACATTACACTCACCGAGTCACAGAGATCGATCGATCACCATTTACCTCTTCTATCCGGTGTCTGAAGTGACTTGAAGAAAATGCTATTAATTCATAGAATCAGTGAGCACATTAATCATGATATCAGAATGCATTAAAGGCAGTGTATAGACCCTGTGACTTATTTACACTTTGCGTGACTTTAGAGTACCGGGGTACATTTTGTACTTCTCCACATAACATCAAGATTTGTTTTAATTTTCAGATGAATAGGATTTGAGATGTTATGTTAGTGCCTTATTAAAAATAAATCAAATTAAGAATTCTTCTGCTGATTTCTCAAAATATCAGATTTTATGGTTTCATGTCATAGACCAGTGTACATTTTGTGCCCGGTGCAGTTTGACTTTTGGGGCTCTTTTGTAAACATGTGATGCCATTGGTAACATCGTCTATAGGCGTATCTGGTTGTTACTAACATTAATAATAATAATAATAATAATGTGTGGACTTATATAGCGCACGTATCCACCAACTGAGTGGTGCTCAAGGCGCATTATATTATTACCCCTGCTCATAAGGCTCATAAATCATTCCTGAAACCATCTCAGCTCCCTGGGGAGTATACAGCTCAATTGCTGCCATTACAGCGCATATAGGGCTAATCAACCAACAGGTACCTATTTAACCCCTGGGTGGAGAGAAGCAATTATGGTTAAGTGTCTTGCTCAAGGACACAAGTGTCACGGCCGGGATTCGAACCCACATTCTGCTGCTAACACCAGCACTTGAGTCCGGTAAGCTAGACCGCTCGGCCACGACACTCCAACATTGTACGTGTTGGTAAATTGAAACATGCTACTAGACCTTCGCCGTTCACAAAACATCAATGTTCACACGCACATGAAAAATGATTTTCAGGGGGGCACTTGAGGCTGCCCTTTTTCAGGCTCTTATGTTTTTCTATGGGATCCAAATTCTGAGCGGGAGGTGGTCACCTGGTGAAACGTACTCCCGTGCCCACCATAGTTACGTCACTGTATCACATATACATTATTGGTAATGCAGAATATATAAATGATCAAAAATTTAAATTCAACTTAGGCCCCTGCGTTGTGTATATTTTATGATTGACTACAATACACATTTCTCATAATATGTGACACGCTCTGGCAAAACCCGAAACTTCTCGGCATTTACCATAATGCGTAACAGCCATGAAAAGGTCAAAAACTGACCCCAAGGAACAGTTTGAGATTTTCATGTCACCATAGAGTTAGAGCATTTTCTCTAGATTTTGATGGAAAAAGAAAAATCCTGAAACGTTGTTGGGAACATTTTTAATGTTCACGATAAATTTGGGAGGTCACTCCAAAACAGTTTTGCGCCTATGAATATGGACCGGCAATTTATCTGAAAATGTCACGGGTTTGTTTGTATTTATCCAACCATATCACGCACATGTATAATAATAAGGTGACAATGTAATTATCAGTGCATATAAATAACCAGACTATTTTTCCCTTTCCGTCCTTGGTTTTGGTCACTAAGATTTGAAAAAAACAAGACGGCTGCCTCGAAATAAAGCTCAATAAACAATAAATGTAATAAAAATCTTGTACCGCTCACTGCTAATTAGGCCTAGCCTATATATAATTATTTTGTTTTTTGTTTTTAGTTCCCCGCATATGGCTTAACAAAAACCCAAATGGTCGAATTGTAATGTGAAACTAATACTATTTCAAGCTGATAGTGGAATTGATTTTCACAGACTAATGTTGTTATAAAGTGCTGTCACTTTTAAGACAAATGAAATAATTACAAGAAAAGTGAAATTATTTCCAATTCGATTGTTTAAAAAGGCACTCTTTCCTAAAGTTTAATTTGAGAACACTTGGAAGAATACGAATACATTTTCAATAGTTTCTTGTGAACCACACTACGTATACAATTAGCTGAAAGGTTCACATGATGGTTGCTTAATGAATTTATTTATTCAGAGGCAGTCACCTTACTCATAGAAGTAGTGTTGTCATATTCACCTATGTCGTACTTTCCCTTCAATTGCATGAGATTAATGCAACTTTAGGAGCTCGTTATAAACAGCCAGCCTTGCTCAATTACCTAATCACAGAACTTGCACTCCCCCATTAATTACCAATTTCTACCTAATTTTCTATATTCACTCTCTCGTTAGAAGCATAACAGCACTCATTTTTACCCGTTGCTAAGAATCGCGATAAAACATGTATAATTCAATAATTCAATAACATGTTTTATTCATAGATTATAAATATAATAAATTACACTTTGTCTGAGCTTTGTCCACATGCTTAATTTATTTATAACATCCATTCCAAATAGTAATATACTCATCATGTTGACGGACAAATCACATTGTTCAAAACTATCCTTACTATCGGTTCTTTTCAGAACCACATCACTTCTTCCATGAAGAAATTAGTAATAATGTTGTTGTTCCAATCACATCAATGGGAGTCAAATATATTTTTGCAACAAACAACACGAGCAAGATCATTTTACACTCTAACACGAAAGCTTATGAAGAGTTAACAGAAGGCACAATACATAGCATTTGGTAACATTCGTATGGTGTAACCCTCCAGTGTTCTAGAAATATATCATAAACTAAATTGCTCACGTTTGTGGATAACGAGGGGCAACCTCGCTTCTCACGTGTCATTAAATTTTAAATAAATTAATGGAAATAGCTACATCCATTTATTTATTCCATATGTCAGGAATGAATTTTCTTTGGAACTATGAGATTAATTGGCCTTCTCAATGGTGTATGCTTCTCAATGGTGGGATCAGTTATAACTCGTTGCATCAAATAAAAATGCGCAATTTGAACCGATGTCAACAGGTAACATTAAATTGCTGTGTGGGCTTTATATGATGGCATATAACAGGTCAGGGTGGGGGGAACCATTTGAGCTGAATTAATCTAGTATAGTACATCAGTGTGAGTTTGCACCATGCCATCAAGAATTTAATTAAAATTACCCAGGATTCAGGGGCGCGCGCACGCGTGTGTGTGGTGGTTGTGGTGAGGGGGGGGGGGGGTTTCCAATCCCTTCCAAAATTTGAAACTTGAAAAAATACAATAATATTACACGTGTAATCCACTAAATAGATTGGAAGAAAACAAATACAAAATCTCTACTCGCCAGGCCAAATTATTCAGTTTATTTTTGGCGCAAAAAGAACAACATTTCCATGAAAGTACCCTTAATTACTGCTATGTCATA
This sequence comes from Zoroaster sp. YZ-2022, assembly GCA_029582265.1. Taxonomy (NCBI): domain Eukaryota; kingdom Metazoa; phylum Echinodermata; class Asteroidea; order Forcipulatida; family Zoroasteridae; genus Zoroaster; species Zoroaster sp. YZ-2022. The sequence continues at coordinate 36,805,592 of CM055818.1, forward strand.
GCCAATATTCCCTGATGGACGCAATTGTCCTTTGCGCACGATGTAGATTTAGACCTACGTCAGTGAGTATAGGTTTAAGTCCCTGCGCCATTATGTAAAATCCATGAAATATGGTTTGTAATTTAAACGAAAAGACTCTCAGTAGGCCTTAATTTGTTTTGCTGTAAATAACAAAATAAACGTCGTATTTGTATTCCATGATTGATCATGTCATTAACATGGTTGTTTAAAGGGAAGGTACAGCATCGGTAATGTTGGAAAAACTGATTATATGATTATGATTTACTGTCTTTGAATTAAGGTATAAAATAAACAAGCAACCTGTGAACGTGTTAGCTTTCTGCGTGTAGAAAATAGATAGGAAAAATTAATCATCAGTTTTACACAAAGTATAAGTTAAACATTTACCATTTGATATGTTTGAATTACCAATTCTAAACATTAGCATTAATAACATTTGCTATTCTTGTCTGACGACAGACTAATGCCATTATATCTAGTACCATGTTAATGAACACGCTTCCATTTTGTCAAATTAATAATTCCCTGAGTGCGCAGGAAACTACACTGGAGATCTGTTTCCAAGGGAACGACGCTAGTTCGTTTGCTGAAGCAGGTCACGTGATCGATTGATCATGGACGGACACAGACATATTGTAGCCGTTGGTTTACTGCAGGTCTGAGTGCGTTATTAGTACGGTTTACTTGGCATGCAATGAATTGTACAATACTTGCAACCGTGTATTTGACAACCAAACCCATTTGATGCATTTGACAAATTAAAGTGTTTTGTCCAGAGGCGCTTGATATGCAGTGAGCATGCAAAGTATCGTGAACAAATACATATGTTTTTATTTTCATGATTGCCGCTTAAAACATCTGCTAACATTTTTTCCTCGTTAAAGACACAAAGTAAAAACCTAAGACTCTCACAGGTTGATTATTTATTGTATATATGCCTAAAGTGAATGTTCTCATAGAAGCAGTTTTGCCAACATGACTGTTATGTATTACATTCTCTTTTAGTCTGAACAATCGGTGAGCTTACGGGTGCCGCCATTCTGTCAAGGTAATAATCTACAACGACAATTTCTGACAAATCACATATCGATCTTCATTGTAAATTAAGGTCATTTGGTTTTTACTTTCTAGCGTTAAGCCTTATGACTCCGTTGAAGCCACACATAAGGATAATACAACTCTGGCCAAAACATATGTTAATGCATCCATACAGTGAACGAACCAAGAACCAAGAAATATTTTACGTGCTGCATCTTTTCTCCTTGCCTGGCCTGGTGCATGTTTCCCTCCATCCTACAAACTATCCTGTTTCAAGAACAGCGGTGTAGCCACGGGGGGCCTGGGGGCACGTGCCCCCACAAATTTCCAGTGCCCCCCCCCCAGGTGCCCCCCACGAAAAATCCCGATAGGTGCTCCAAAAAAAGGGGGAAAAAGGAAAAAACCAATACCCCCTGGGCCCCCACTGAAAAGCAATCCCCCCTGCCCCCCCCCCCCTCCCCCACTGAAAAAATCCTGGCTACGCCGCTGTTCAAGAGGAATCTCAATTCCCACCTTCAGCTCCTCTGAGTCTAGTTATTTTTTCATTTTCTTCTATTGTAGCCCTGTACATTACAAAACTAACTTGAAAGTTTCAGTCAATTCCATTGTATCATTATAACGAGTAAAGAGATCAAATAAATTCACATTTGTTCAGCATTCATTCTAATGCGGAAATGGATCACAGACGTGATCCGTTTAAAATTTGTAATACATTTCACGTTTTCTCAAATATGAGAGCATGTTCTGTGGTACCACCACCAACATCACATTATAATTCAGTGATTATAATCTACAATCTAAAGGCAGTGTACACTCCCTCTAAGACATTCCATGTTATCGTCGTCCATGTAAATTTACCATACGTTTTTGTCTGCCCCCTTTCTTTGGCAGTATGCCCTCATTTGGTTGCCGTGTACACCCCTTTCAAGATACTGCATCCGCTCCTGACTCATATTGAAGTTTGAACAGCATTTTTGCAGCCCTTAGTAGCTTTTCGTTTGTTGTTTGTTGTGCGTTTGAGTATAAGTAATGGAATTAGACAGTGTTTCATTGCTGCGTTCACGCGATTCTGCCGCAATAGGTCAAATGCATATTTAGTTCAACCGAGTGTGAGGTCGAATCTCTGACGTGACGTGGCAAGGGAAACTGACCTAGTAACCGGATAGTTTTTTTGCCTAAACAACCAACCTGCGAAACTTGCAGCTTATTAAGTTGTGTAGGTTTGTTCATTCTTATTTGTTTGCATTGATTGTAATGTGGAATTTAGGTAGAATGAATATACAAATCTGAATGCATTTTCAACATTTTCTCGTGAACGGAAAATATAATAAGCTGAAACTGTCACAGGTTTAATGTATCAGGAAATCTTGGTTCAAAAAGAGTTAGCACTTTTACCAGCATTACCAATGCTGTAGCTTCCCTTTAAATATGACAACATCATTTCCAGACAAAAGTTCTAAAATAGTGAGAAAATCCACAACATACAGTAAATCGAAGTTAATACCTTGTTCTCTCCAAAAAATATATCAGGCATAACAAGATATAGAATCTTTGGTTGTTTTTCGTTTCAGTTGAGACACGATTTTTTTCCATTTGCCCCTTAAGTAAAGTTCCCGTGTTTAATTTCGTGTTAACCGGCCAAGCCAAAGCAAATATTGAGGCGTATTAAGCCAACAGTCTTTCAATATAACTGAAATTCATTCTTTAGTCCCGTGGACAGTGGGAATTAAAGGGAAGGTACAACATTGATGGGTAATGTTGGCAGAACTTATTATCATACGAGTATGCTTACTGTCTCTGAATCAAGTATACTGGTACATTGAACAACCATCCTGTGAAAGTTGCAGCTTATTACCGTGTCTCGTAAAGAACACTCTTTCTTAAATTTGAAAAGAATATTATTTAACTTCTCTGAAAATTACATATAACCTCTATTTTCTCTAGGGAAGATTAATACCACCATCGGCTTAACAATTAGGCCTAGTAAGTTTTACATTACAATACTGGTAATTTCGAAAACATTAAATGATCACGGTTTTACATAAAACTTGCGTTGATGATGGTATAAAACATCCCTTGAAATATTTCTTCCACGGATGCTATAATTTTATTAGAATTAGTGAAATCATTTTCAAAATGAAACACTGTCATCCGAAGACAGAAATTCCACGTTAGAATGAATCTGAACAATTTGAATTAGTTTTCACTATGTTCTCGTTAGCGACACGATGAAATGAGCTGAAACTTTCACAGGTATATATATATATATATATATATATATATATATATATATATATATATATATATATATACATAACAGCAAAAGAAACGTCACCCCCTAAATTTTGATGTCTGAGAACGTGTTTAGCTTATGTGTCCTCAGACGTCACGCATGACGAATTTTGAGGTCAACCAAATTTTCCACATTGTGTTCGTGTTACACTCCATACTCATAATATTCTTCATTAAACAAATTATATTAATATAAAATGAAAATAATTTTTTTTTTAGGGGTGACGTTTCTTTTGCTGTTATATATATATATAAACGGTTCGCGAGCAAAGAAAAATTGGCTGATGCCGGACTCGAACCCGCGACCTCTCGATTACCGTACGAGCGCTCTACCAACTGAGCTAACCAGCCCCTATGTTGGTGGGCGGTCCACTTATGCCAATTATCTATTGGTATTGCTCTATGGGGCCAGGTCAGAGGCCAAACCATATCTGCCGAGTAGCCAGGGATATATAGATATATATATATATATATATATATATATATATATATATATATATATATATATATATATATATATATATATATATATATATATATATATATATATATATATATATATATATATATATATATATATATATATATATATATGAATTCCTATGGATGCATTTACAGACATTTTACCAGAAGCGTATACTGGCTTTAATATTTTTAAATGCCCATTCCAGTACCTTACCTTCAGTCCCCAAATATGGTGCTTTGTGACATTGTTGGATCCAGAGAGTCAAAGAGGGGACCCTTTAATAATTAAGTATGTAAATTAAGCGTAGGCAATAACAAGAGCAAATGTATGTCTAAATGGAGGAAGGGATGATTATAGAGTTCTATACAGTTCAGATGTTAGGGAGGTCCAATAGTTCATCACTTTAAACTATTTTATTTTTAATTAATGTTTTGAAAAATTATTAGCTGTTGCAATCTACTCACAAAAACCATAATTATTAACTATACAAAGAAATTATTTAGAGGTCTCACGTTTTAAACTAAGCGAAAGTTTTTTACAATTGCTGTGTCGATGCCTTTGTAAAGGCTGCTAGGTTCGAAATTTGAGGCCAGTCACTATTTTTCCAAATATTATTGATAAGTCAAATATATAAACCGGGAAATGTTCGCCGGCACGCACTTGCGTATACGTCCAGGCGCGTCTGAGAGCCTTCCCTTACAACGCTTCACTGCTCATAGGGGTGCCTCCCCATTAAACAGTGACAAATTCATACGCCGAGCTGTTAATAATTTCTATGATAATTTGTTTTTCTGGAAAACAAAGATAATAGGCCCATACATTTGAGGGATTGTGTAAAAATGGTCCAATCTGGAGTCCTTGACTCCCAACTATGAGTATTTTGGATACACTATGCCCTGAAAAAGTGGTACTAATTTGCTTCCAAGCGTGGGCCTTTTCCCAAAATGGATGCTTTTCAGTGTAGGCGTTTTCACTAGTGTAGAGGGTGGTTTCCATTGGGATGAGAATAACTCGATGGGCCTTTGGGCTATACACACTAAATTTTAAGTATTTTTAATGACTTTTGAATATATTGTATTTAGTATTGGTTGCTATGGTGTGCACACATTCACAAATATATGCGCGCGTTACATCTCGGTCTAGCTGCCGATCACCATTCACATTTCCCTGTACATTAATGCGAGGTTTGTTATCGAACCATCTACATTGCTGCGTTATTAAACTCATAAACTGAACATAAAAAATGTAAACAAATATATATATATATATAAAAAAAAGCACGGCTAACTTTTATTCAGGATAATTGTTTAAATTGATAAACAATGTATGGGGATGTGTGAGGTAAATATTGTAGTATTTGGTCGCTAGCTACACCAGCATACATTACGCAAATCGGCCGTTCTCGTGCGCACTGTGGGTATTGTGAAGAGGTCTAAGTTTTGTTGATCGTTACGTATACGAACAGCCCAGACAGCAGTGCTAATATTCGACATGATATGTTTTTTATATACAAATTTTACACCGTTGAAGCGATCGCTTTCATTTAAATATATCGATCGATACCTATCCATGTTTGTCAAACACTCTGATGAGAACACACACATTTTGAAGTGTCATTTTTTCATTATAAAATTACGCACCGTAGACCGGCTGATAAAGTTAACATGCATTTTGCTTATGTTTGCATTGATTATTTGTTAGTACATGTTTTGTTGAAGATTGTTGAACAATAAGAACGATCGACATTTATTACGAATTGGACGTAAAAGCAGGCCTAAATAAGAAATCTGGCGTTGAGAAATAAAACTCAATCATTTAATTTTGCACTCTCATTTATGTTTATGTGAAGTGGCTCGGTGGACATTAACAAAATAAGGATGGCTGCCGGTTCTATAAAAAATAAGGTGGTACTGAAAGGACATGATTTCGTCACACCCACAGGATTTAAGTACAATTATTTATGTTACCTTAAAATGACATTTATACATTAATTCTAAGTTTGTGACAGTTTAAGGTTGTCAGAAGAGATGTCATTACTTCTAAGGGCTGATTATATTATAAAGGCGTGAGCCATAGGTTTCATTATGTTGTTTTAAGTTTTGTGTTTGTTGTATTTTTTGCATTTTTGTATTTTGTATTTTAAAAGGAAAAAATCGGGGTTGGGGATTGCATTACCGACAACAAATATTTGGGTTATTTACTGAAAAACTCAAATTATATATCTAAATAATGAATTTCAGGATAATTTGTTTACTATCCTGATAATAATTATCGTATTGTTTTTGTTTTGGTTTCAAATGTACTCATTAGCTGGTTTGGGACTTCGAGGATCCCTTCTTCCGGTTCCCCTTGGGATGGTAATTTTCAGGGAAACTGTTTTTTTGTTTCGGTTTTGGGAAGAAAACAAAAACAAAAACAAACACCGCCTCCTCCCCCTTCCTCCATTGAGCAAGTTTATTAAGCCTCAATCAGTGGCGGATTTAGGAGAGGTCAATGGGTCTGCTCCCTACCCCGACACATTTTCACAAAGTTGCTGTAATAGCGGACCTGTGCATGGGGCACACACGTTACAGCTTACGGTCAACATGTAAAACTGTGGAACTTGGAAACTCGGACTATTGTGTAGGTACCCCCAGAAGTTCTGAATACCGCCCATGTCAACCTGTAGGATTTGGTAGCAACGGCCTGGCGTCTTCTTTACTTTAATTCCTTTATGACCTACTTAAAACAATCATGCAGACAGTCTGGTGCAACATTTCGGTTAATGTCACCACTTGCAATATCGGTATTATATTCGAGTATTATGAATCTCCCTTTCACGATGATTCACAAGACAAATACATTTTGATTTGTTTTGGGGAAGAAAAAACATCAGCCTTTTAGCTGATGTTCTATTACATAGTAATAATAACATGAGACTTTTACATAACATTTACATTCGGAACTGTTTAGGGGCTACACTTCCGGCTACCACGTCGTCTTCTCTAATGAATTACTTTGTCGCAGCTGGCAATGGAAAATAATTACATTGGTCAGTCGGGTTTGCACATACTCAGATAGCTAGAAGGCTCCACATTACGTAAAAGAAAATATGAAAATAAAATAGACATGTAAAACATGATGTTGATAGATATGGGCTGGTAAACCAGGTTTGCATATTCTGCATAAAAATTAATTACAAAAATGATTCTCAAATGATTTTGTTATTTTAGGAGACGAAAATTTCATATTCTAATGAAACGAAAAATATGAATGCCTTTTAGCTAATTACTCATTAACGACACAATGTAATTAGCAAAATCTGTCAGTTTGTTTCTAAACATATCGCTTGATTTATAGTATGGGTGCAATTTCATAATTGCTTTACCAAAAGTGTACATTGGCTTTATCAATTAAACCCACAACATGATGAATTTGCAAGATATTTGGTGTAGGCCCTAATTAGTCTCGTATTAATTAATTTGTCAAATAACCTTATGTAGGCCCCTACCGACGGGTGCGCCATCAAAACAAAAATCTAAACAATTTTTCAGGATTAGTTTTTACCGATTTATACGAAATTATGAATATGAAGGACCCAAATATGGAGGACTCGACACCCCCTCCCCCCCCACAAAAAAAAACCCAAAAAACGGCTTCACGCCATCGGCGCTCGTGGTGTCGGCGGTCTCTCCACGGTCCATATTGCCTCTCCACGGTCCATATTGCCTCTCCACGGTCCATATTGCCTCTCCACGTTCCATATTGCCTCTTCACGGTCCTTCGTCTGCCTCGACACAGCCATTTTCAGATTTATTTTCAAGGTAACTAATGAAAATAATGTTTCCGATCCGGATCTTGCATAAGTCGGGCGTTCAATGTTTTGTTAAATATAACAAATTACAAGAGAAAATAAATTTCATCAATAGAACAAAATAAAATGGATGAGGCTTGCGTGTACGCCCCTGAATTCGGTAAGGTGCACCCCTGAACAGTATTAGCCAAGTGCCGCGCCTGCTCAGTTAGATTCACTTTGATTGATTTTATTGTACATAAAGTGGATAATATTTGTTTTATAAACTGGTTATTATCTATTTTATTTTTAAATACTAAATAAATAAACCATAAGTATAGGTCCAACCCGGGTATGATCCAAGTCAGGTTCAACACGGTTATGCTGGTAAAAAAACTAGGTAAGGACAGTGACGGCAAAGAAATTATTTGAAGCGTAACATTATTTAAAAAAAAAACCAATTTTGTCTTCCTCCTCTGTTACACACGTAGAACAAACTTAACAACAAAAGCGTTAATAAATTTTGTCAACAAATAGGGGTAGGGTCAGTTCTTCTCAATCTCTTTGCTTTGAGTTGTGCGCTCATAAGACGCCACAAGCACACCCGCCATCAAATTAAGGACCAACCGCACTTTTGGTGCAAACACAAATGATGGAAACCTTGTTTAAGCCTTTTTAAAGCCAATTCACACTTTTGGTAAAATGTATGTTAATTCATTCACATTCTAAAAGAATCAAAATATGTATTAAAACCAACCTGTTTCAGTTTTTTTCATTGTGTCGTTATAAACGAGAAATTAGTATGCTCACTCTTAAAACTAGTGTTGAATCAACCTTTTAAGAGTTCGGTGAGTGACAACACTGTCTTTATAAAGTTAAATTCAACTCAAAGAAAGTATTGAAATAACACGGAGTCAAGTTAAGTCTAACCTTATCAATGTTAATTCAACACTTTTAGTTAAATCCAACTTTATAAAAAGTTGTCACTGACCGAATTCTTTAAAATGTTGATTCAACACTTTAGTTTTAAGCGTACACGTATTCCGATTTTATACGTATTCATTTACGTCTCAGGAGGACAATTCATTTACAAAATATTTTGATTGATTGAACTAAAATGATAGCACATCAGACAGAAATATTTCAAGGAATGTTTGATAGTTATTATCATGAACATTAGAACAGGTAAGTTTCATGTAAACCTGTAATCATTGTTGTTTCTTTCGAGAGTACCAATAGTGCATAGGGGATTTACATTGTTGAATAACCATGTCAAAAACATTGTAACCCATGTTCAATATGAATGATATCATCACGTGTGGAATTGTTATGATTATGCTTTATTATAATAATTGCCACCTCTTCAACAACATATTGCACACCAAGCATAAAACATGTAAAACGATCAATTTAAAATAATTAATTCAAACTCATCATGCTATGATGCATACTACATGTATAGCACGCGTACACATTTGCAAGTTGTAAATTAACAAGTAAATATACGAGACATTAAAAACACATCAGTAATTTCAGATTTAAACTCCTCCTACACCGAACTGTTATTTTACTTGCAAGTACACTGTTATTTTCCCCACCCCCTCTTTTTCTTCTCTTTTCATGAGAACTCTGTGATTTACTGGTGGTTGAACATTCATGAGTTAAAATGTTCTAATAGAACTTAAACATTGCAGATATTTTTGTCATGTTCCCTGAACCCTCAATACATAAAAAGGGGCCAGTCTATTCTCAAGCGAGCCTCGATTCGGTCACGCTGATGATGGTATAAAACATACCTTGAACATAACAAAAGATACATACAGCGTAATTACAGTCTAGACCAGTTAAAACACGGCCACGGCACTATAAGCATTATAACACTATCTCTTGTATTTTCTCAAGCCAATCCTCACATTTGAAAAATGAAATTTAATTTCATAAGAATTTCTTGACGAAGGTCACCAATTGTTAAATGGAAATTCAGGCACTATGGGTTTATAATTCACTCGTCACGCGGCCGACCTTACAGGCATTATATAAACAGCAAAAACTCTGAGGGAAAATGCGGCTTGTGCAACATTATACAAAATAATCACAAAAACAGAGCAGTCAAATATGCTAAATATCTGATTTTGAACAAAAACATAACGGATAGTATGACTCCCTTGTACGTGTCTTGCATTTCCCGCAGTCATTAACTGAATTTTAATTAGCACATTTTCTTTAATGATGTATCTATATCTATATCTATATCTATATCTATATCTATATCTATATCTATATCTATATCTATATCTATATCTATATCTATATCTATATCTATATCTATATCTATATCTATATCTATATCTATATCTATATATCTATATATATCTATATCTATATCTATATCTATATCTATATCTATATCTATATCTATATCTATATCTATATCTATATCTATATCTATATCTATATCTATATCTATATCTATATCTATATCTATATCTATATCTATATCTATATCTATATCTATATCTATATCTATATCTATATCTATATCTATATCTATCTATCTCTCTCTCTCTCTCTCTCTCTCTCTCTCTCTCTCTCTCTCTCTGTTCACGAGTGGGGTCCTCTCTCTATTCCTTTTTTCTTCTCCTTCTCCTTTCTCTTGGGAGCCGCTGGAGTGGGTTTTAAGACCCACACCAGTAATGCCAGTGGCTCCCCACCCCAGGGATCTTCAGGGAGTCTGCTTGCACCATGGTGCTTGCAGTCTCCCTTTTAGAGGATCCCTTTCCTTTCCTTTCTCATCCTTTCTTCCACTCTACCTTTTGTTTATTTCGTTTTGTTTTGATCTTTTAATGTTTTTGTCTTTCTTTATATAATGTATTTTTGTTATTACCTTCGTTAACAAAGTTTACAGAGTTTTGTTACTTTTACAGTAATATTGGAAACCACCATTTTTTGTTAAACATTGTTTTCTATTCTGTAATTTTGTATTGTTCTGCTTTGTAAATAAAGTTTTCTTTGAAAAGTCAAAAAGTCTCTCTCTCTCTCTCTCTCTCTCTCTCTCTCTCTCTCTCTCTCTCTCTCTCTCTCTCTCTCTCTCTCTCTCTCTCTCTCTCTCTCTCTCTCTATATATACATATATATTTTATAAAGCCCATAATTTCAGAAATTAGGCCTGCAAACTCTTGCTAGAAAATTAATCACACTCTAGGTAATATTATCTCATTGTAATATTTGGCGTTCCCCACACAATATAAATCAAATTTGTTTTGATGTATTTAACGCCACTATACACGATTTATAATATTGAAAAACATACATTATCACATATTTTTGTGTAAAGTTGGTGATGGTATAAAATATCTCTTGAAATATGTATATCTCAGATGCTATCGTTTAAGTGAAAAAAGTAAAACAATTTCGACAATGAATGTATGTCTTACGGAGACAGAAATTCCACGTTGGAATGAATACAAACTTACCGAATGCGATTTCACTATTTTCTCGTTTACGGCAAAAATAAGCTGAAACTTTAACATGTATATTTGTATATTTGATTCTTATAAAATATGGATGCATATACAGACATTTTACCAAGGGTATAAGCTTTTACAGACGTTCATCCAGTTCAAAAACAAAGGGGGAAATATCAATCTCCACCTAGTATTACATGTACAAGTAAAATTGCTCTCACAGTATGCTGAAATTTTGAAATTCTCCCGGTTAAAAATGTAATGTTTTTATTTTATTTTATTTATTTATTTATTTTTCTAATCGGCGAATCATGTCGTAAAATATACCCCTTAGTATTATGACGTTAACCGAAACTAAATGACAGCGTTCATTACTGCATCGCTATCCTCGGACTATGTCGGGTAAGATGAAGCTTTTTTCATGTGTCTCCATTGTCCATGTACACGAGCTTAGAAATACTCTTCTATAAGTGAAACTGAATACATAAATTAAGACTTAATGTACTCCCTGTGCAATAATGAATACTCTTATGCCGTACTTCGTCTAATGTGAACTCAATTGTATTTGAAGAATTGATGACATTGACTAGCCTATTTTTAGTTTGTCTTCAATAACCGGAGGCTTAATATATGTTCAATACAGCGTTTGTCTGAGACAGATATTGGAGGGGTCGGCAAACACGTACATGCGGCAGTCCTACCAGTACAGTATGGTTATATTTCACGATTCAAACAAATTCTATGCAAGTTATCAATTATAGTTCAATTATACTTCAATTATAATTATCAATTATAGCATCTAACCGATTACCATCATGGTACCATCACCAATTTCACATCAAGTAAATTGTTAAATCCATGGTTACTCACGTTACGTTTTTGAGGTACTGGGCCCACTCTTACTGCAACAATTTCCGTACTTATATATTTCACTCATCATTTTTTTTTTTTTTTTTTTTTTTTTTTTAAAGTTGCATTATACCCAGACCTTACTCAACACAAAAACAAATAATTTCAGAAATTTGTTATGCGTACGCTATACAAGAGAAAAATACTGGTTACGTTACATTTTTAGAACATACATAAAATGTCGTGTTTTCTCTTATATAGCGTACATGTAACAAATATTTTTAATTATTTGTTTGTGTTAAGTAAGGTCTGGGTATAATGCAACTACTGTGAAAAAAACTGATGAGTGAAATATATATTATGGCATTAGGAGTGGACCCAAACCTTAAAAATGTGACGTGAATAACCATTGAATTGCCCTTAGGTTAAAATTCAGTAAATTTGTAATTTGGTAATAAAGGTACACACTCATTTTAATGCATAGATTCAAAGAGTGTAAAGTATACTCGTCGAAACAGTTTTGACATCATTATCAATGTATACCTTTCACGTTAAATGCTCCGTAACGCTTCACAATAACACCATGGCATAGCTGTTGTAAAAGCAAAGTCCAATCCCGTGACATATTATCATAATTAATTATTGTGACAAACAACCCGCCTTAAGCCTGACGTTTAATATCAGAACATTACCATGAGTAATAAGTGTTCGATTAACAAATACATCACTTGTTGGGTAGTGATCAACCCTCGGCGGTTCCATGTTAAATAATTAATTTTTTAAAATATTTATTAATTTTCTTTAAATTTTTATAAACAGGTGTTATAAACAATAGCGGGAATGATCACTTCTGCACTGCATGGCTGCAGACCTCCGTTTAGAATTTGTTATTAATGTTTAAAAAAATTTACTTCTCCTGTAAAACCTACTTTGTCTAAAGCTCTTGAAGGAATTAATCTTCAAAAATAATTTTGAGTGAGGTGCTTTCATTTTCGAGAAAAGTAAAATTATTGGCAATCAGTTTCTCGGTAAGAGTACTCTTACTCTTTCTAAAATTAATTCCAGAAAAGAATGTTGCGAAAAATGTTTTTACAAAAATAAATCTCGTTAACGACTCAACTTAATAAGTTGAAACCTTTACATGTTGCTTATTTTATGTACATTTACATATCTGAATTATATTGAGAAGTATAACATAATCACCACACCTGCAGAGGGTATTTATAAACATGAGCCATGGTTATTTTGAATGCTCCACAACATTGGTAGGCAGAATTAACAGTTTAAAAATGAACAAAAATACAACCACGCATTTAACAATTAACAGTTAATGTTTGTTTAACTAGTATTTGTTATGAATCTGTCCAACACGTGAAATTCTAAAATAAACATTAAAAAAATACGGATTTAAATTAATATTGTTAATTCCAAATTACAGTTCTTATAAATACCCAAACTAGACTATGTGAATTTAATTAAACTAAATATGTGTAAACATCACAACTGCGGCCTTTGACCACTGTTTCTTTTCGTTTGTGTGTGACACAGGTTTTAACTGTACTTTTGACTGTGGAGTGATTTTCAGCTGAAGTACACCTATTCCATCCTACTTAAGTCATATCCATCAATTATCATAGGCCTACCTATGGAGTGTCGTGGCCGAGCGGTCTAGTTTACCGGACTCAAGTGCTGGTGTTAGCAGCAGAATGTGGGTTCGAATCCCGGCCGTGACACTTGTGTCCTTGAGCAAGACACTTAACCGTAATTGCTTCTCTCCCCCACACAGGGGTTAAATGGGTACCTGTGAGGGCAGAGTTGGTTGATTAGTCCTATATGCGCTGTAATGGCAGTAATTGAGCTGCTCCCAGGGAGCTGAGATGGTTTCAGGAATGATTTATGAGCCTTATGAGCAGGGTAATAATATAATGCGCCTTGAGCACCACTCAGTTGGTGGATACGTGCCCTATATAAGTCCACTTATTATTATTATTATTATTATTATTATTATTATTATTATTATTATTATTATTATTATTATTATTATTATTATTATTATTATTATTATTATTATTATTATTATTATTATTATTATTATTATTATTATTATTATTATTATTATTATTATTATTATTATTATTATTATTACCTATATCCATATCTAATTTTATTAAATTTAAATTTGCCCCACTAGTCTGCAGTTTTCGATCAAATATCAACTGAAAATTGTGTCACTGGTATTTTAAAAATGTGTTTCCCTGGTAGCCAAGTGTGTGAAACGACATTTCAAATTAGTGTAAATGAAAGGTGACTCGAACATCTTTTCAAAATATATCGAGAGTGTTTTCCGGCAAATAATTGTCAATATCATTAATACCTGCTCAAAGTGCCTAAATGAATTTATAACAGAACCTGCCATAAAATCATTTCTGTTTTTAATAACTGTAAAACCATGATCCTGACGATTTTTTTGTGGGAAATAAGTCCTTTTAAGTACTTGTTTCCCAACAAGAAAATTAGTAATTTATTATACAATTTTTTTATACTATTTAAACAATATATATTTAAGCAAATTTAGGAGAAAAAGAAGAGTCTGGAGATGCCGCGCGGGACAAGAGACTAGAATAAATGCGTTCCTTAAACCAATATACATTAATGGTATTTTAAAACAACAAAACCACAATCGATCACAGTTTTTTCATAAAACTTACTTGTCGTAAATGATGGTATAAAAACATACCTTGAAATCTCTGAGGTTGTATGTTTTAGTAAAATGAATAAAATAATTTCCAAATTAATTTTTGATTTCATCAGACAACAATTCAACGTTAGGGGTGGGGGACATGTAGAGGAGGTGGACATGTAGGGTGAATGGAAACAAATGCCTAATAATAATGATAAGAGGGAGGTAGCTAATAAAAATGCCTCTCTAATCAATATTGTTAAGAGCAAAAAATTCAGAAAAATGTTTTAAATAATTTTTACGCGAAATATAACTGCAGGTATTAGGTAATACAGTGGCATTTTAATAAATAATTCAAATTCATTGCATGTAGGCCTATCCTTTTCCAATATTTTTTGATCGTCTTGTTCGTAACCTTTGGCATTTTAGCCATCATCTTCGCCGTAATCTTTAGTTCTTACGTTTCCTCATGTTTTTAGAAGTATCTTCTGCTAATTTTCAATACATTTATTTACTGGTTTTTTTTGTAAAAACTGCAATCATTTTTCATTTCACTTAAAACCACTATACACTTTTGGCAATCTCAAAAAACATAAATGATCACAGAACTGTAAACAAATTAACATTTTTGATTTAGATTTTTTTTAAATGTATTATTATTATTATTATTATTATTATTATTATTATTATTATTATTATTATTATTATATTTTTTTATTATTATTATTATTATTATTATTATTATTATTATTGTTATTGTTATTGTTATTGTTATTGTTATTATTATTATTATTATTATTATTATTATTATTATTATTATTATTATTATTATTATTATTATTATTATTATTATTATTATTATTATTATTATTATTATTATTATTATTATTATTATTATTATTATTATTATTATTATTATTATTATTATTATTATTATTATTATTATTATTATTATTATTATTATTATTATTATTATTATTATTGTTATTATTATTATTATTATTATTATTATTATTATTGTTATTATTATTATTATTATTATTATTATTATTATTATTATTATTATTATTATTATTATTATTATTATTATTATTATTATTATTATTATTATTATTATTATTATTATTATTATTATTATTATTATTATTATTATTATTATTATTATTATTATTATTATTATTATTATTATTATTATTATTATTATTATTATTATTATTATTATTATTATTATTAATTCTTTTTTTTTAAAACATATTTTGGCGATATTTATCAGAAGCTACAATGTCACGAAGTTTTGAAGCTGGAAGTGTGCTACTTTCTTATTTTGACTAATTAGGATATACTAAAGATTTGCGTTTTCACGAACTGACACTAAGTAAATTCACTATAGACAATACACAGTGAACGCCGCGGCCGACAGAATAAAACGTTTTCACGAAGTAACACAAACTTTACATAGGGCCCTAGTAAACACAAACATTATATTGTATTAAGCGGTTAATTGCTTAGTAATTAAAAACGTCAGAGAATCCAAAAACAAGACCACAAAGTGACAACAATTCAAAAATATTAATTTTGAACTAGTAGTGGCTTTTATTGACCATTTGGGAGGGACAGCAAAGAAGAAATTTTGTGCGCACCATACGATGAGAGGGATACTTTCCCTAAAATAGTTTCTCTTTTGAGTAGTAGATTTGGTCCTAAGCGGTTAATTGCTTAGTAATTAAAAACGTCAGAGAATCCAAAAAACAAGAGACCACAAAGTGACAACAATTCAAAAATATTAATTTTTGATGAAAAAACGTGTGTTTCACAAAGAGACTAACTTCAAACGCCGTTTTCTTCAATTGTAAATTTTGTCTAATGGGCAAGTATGTGTCACTTCGTGAGACCGGTGAGGATTTTATCAAATTATTTTGCAAATGATTTTTGTCTTCCGGTGACGTAAATTCCCAGTTGGAATGATTACAACACCATAAAAAAACTGAAAATTTCCCAGGTTGGTTGTTACACATAAATCGTGAATCGTTTACAGTAATTATTAATGCATTTGACCAAAATACAAACATTTGACCAAAAGTGTATACTGGATTAAGTTGTGGTGTTATGTTTTAATTTCGTTAAGAAAAGGGTTTCGGTTTTACACCCACTAACTAACCCTGGTGTTTCAAAGATGAGGCACATAGTCAAGCACAAAAGGATGAAGGCACTGTAATTGCACCTATTGCTAACTTGGCGTTTCCATGATGTCAGGGATTCATGAGGGTTCATGATGGCGGTAAATATTTACCTTATTCCTTTTTTATGTCTTCCTGCATACCACCAATTCCAAAAGTTTGAAACTGGATTTCATGTAGCCTATTTCTGGCAACATGATCTTGTTAATGTTTACCTTCTATAGATCTGCGCCTTCATTTTAATTTCATGAATCCGCCTTAGTCAACAGGTGATTAGAACAAGGCAGCTGATCACTGAGATGAAAAATCAGCTAAACTCTCCCGGCGGATTCAACCAACCGTATCGTTTGTGAGTCTCCACAATGTTATTGAAGCTTTCTATTGCCTCTTGTTTATTAAACGGTATCTCACCAAACAATTTCTTTTTATTCTGACAAATCCGGGCGTGGCCTGCCACCAGAGTAGCCCCTAGCTGCAAGATCACGGCTTCGATGGTGTACGTGCTTGACCATCCTTGGGGCGTTAGGAGCTCCATGCAGATAGCCCCACCGTCAAGGACGTAGCCGTTCTCAATCCGAGGTGCAGTCACTCGGACAAACGGTGGGGAGAAAGGGAAATTGTCCGGGAATGTCATGTTGAAGTCGATGGAGGTTGTTTTTGTTGTCTGCATGTCGTTGTACAGCTGAGAGATTGGGTCCACTTTGAAGAGCTTTATACTCCATTCGTAGAGGTTATCAGAAACTAGGCTTGCTTCAAATATGGGATCTTCAGACTCGCTAATTCGACTAGCTGCACCGAACTCTTTCATGACGCGCCGGTTGCGTACGTTTGATACGTACGTCTTGGTCGGCTGGGGAATATTCTCCAGATCAGAAGAGGATATGTCTTGTCCGGCAGGTTTAAGCTTCGGTGTACTAGCGACGGACTTGTTCTTAAGAATTGGTGCAGATTTGATCTTAACTGCTGGAGATTCGATAGAAGGTATCATTCCAGGCAATGCCACCTCATGATCATCTGAATTTGTGCCGTAAGAATCATCACTGAATCTCACTATGTTCATCTCCCGACGTATATTCGGTTCTTCATTTGTAACAACAATCTTCGCCTGTGCCCCTCCTCCCCCACCACTACCCCCGTCGCCTCCACCACTACTCCCACCGCCACATGCTCCACTTCCAGCTGGAACTGTGACTGAGTTTTCCGGTGAAGTTGTACTATCCTGGTTATTTATTCGAAGTTTTCTCACACGGCTGAAAGAATGCCTTTTCCGGCGAACGCTTGGTGGTGCCCGGTTGCTCTGCCGTAGAAGCTTACTGAGTCCAGCCGCCATAATTAAAGATGTTGTCCGCCACCTGCTAACAAGCACAGCAGCCAACTTGAATATCGATGGGAACGATTATTTTCATTGGTCAGTTACACTAGACTACAAAGCTCTCCAGAGGCCAGAATCCATCACTAAGCAATGGCAAACTCACGCTCGGCTTGCTTTCATCTGAACACGTCAATATTAAGCGACCTTGTTTATTGTCGTCATGGCATTCAGTTAAAAAAAAACGTAGATAATTTGCTATAAAACTGATGAAAGCCTTACCATAAAAGTAATTACGGAAGCTGTGAATCCATGCCAGACAACGATGACAACGAAATCATGTGTACATTGCAGTTTAATACACATCTTTGTTGTAACGTACTGTCCATGTCGCACACGCAAACCTCAGATATTCATGGATGTGGGCATACTAGACTACGTAGTCGCCAGACGGACATTATAATGTAGGTTAATGAAACAACCCTGTAGCTCTATTGTATTGCAAAGATGCCTTGTGCATCGAACGGCTCTTGCATTATATTGCACTAGGTTTCCAATTGTTAATATTCCTCTTCAGACATGTTTTCCACACTCGCATCCCCGCATCTCTATTGCTCTCATAGTGAATCATGCTTGTAACGGTTAAATCACGGCTGTAATGAGGCTGGAGTTTAGTGAAAGAGGAATGCTTAATGAAAATTATGAACTACTCAAATCAGTATGGCCAGTCAGCAGAGAGATCTTGTGCATACGTGCAAGCACGATGACAGGTATATAGTGCGCTATACACAAAATGGCCATGTCCCTCGTTGGATGGAGGGGAGAATGTTTTCTAACGTGTAGATGAAGTAAACGGCTTATCGTGCGTTAACTCGGAGCCAGAACAGCAACTACATGCTGTCTGTGAGATTTGCAGCACGCGCTTAAGCAAATACCGGCAGCCTCCAGCTGTGTCGTCGAAATGCCAATCATCATTTGAGCTGTTTTAATATTTTACGGACGAGCGACGTGCAAATGTTGTAGCGCTGTGGCACAACAACATTTGCACGTCATGTTTGGAATAATGGCAGAGCGAACCACCGTCCCGTAACACTTGTTGAGATTGTCCCTTCGCTTAATCTGACTTGTATTGATCGGGACTTAATTTGGTCAAATGTATGGCGTAATTTCATGTACAGATGGATCGTTTGGGACATTATCAACATATACAACTGTGTCTCATTTGCCATCTCGTAAGCAGTATTTTCTTTGTAAATTAGTTGTCTGTCAGTCAGTCAATATCTGAACTATACTATATTTTGGTTTTCATTCGGTTAAAAGGTATAGGATTGATTATTAACAAAATAATTATCGAAATGTAGTACTCTGTATAAAGCTGTGATGACGGTACCAATCTGTTTTCTCATTAACGACACAACATTGTAAGTTGAAATATTTACAGATTGGTTGTTTAATCTATATCTTGATTCAAAGAGAGTACAGGTTAGCATATTATACTCGGTAAAGACAGTTTTGCCGATATTATGTTTAATTAATGTTGTACCTTTAATGAAGTATCGCCCGTGCTTTTCCGCTATTTTAATAGCAAATGCTTGACATTATTGTTTTCATAGGAACATCGATAATTACTTTATATTGAGATATTTCACACGAATAGTCAGAAGTTAGGCCTAGATTAACCGTTTAACCGAGACATTTACTGTAAAACCATGCTTCGCACAATTATTTTGAGAAATGTTTTGTTTTAAAGATTTTGTTATCTTTCCTTCAAGTAAAATAGCAAAAGAAGTGAATGAAATTAAAAAGGAAGTTGAATAATTATTCCGAAAACTCAGCATTTGATACAAGCAATGCGATTAAACTCAGTTATGTTCATGGAGATATTACTATTGCTCACTTACAGTAATGTATTTCATCTGTCTCATTGCGATCGATATAATGCCCAGCTTGAAATCTAAGATACTAATAATAGGATCTGAATGCTACAGATCCTTACCAAAATATGCAATCAAAATATGCAATCTTAAATACAAAATATGCAATTTTATAAAATACAAAATATGCAATATTAAATGATAGTTAGGGTTTAATTGGTAATCTATAAATAATCAATTGATTAAATTTTTACCTTACACCGACGTGTGTATAGCACTGCATACTCACTGCTTTCTGAGTGTCTGGAAACACTTAACAGGCGACTCGTGCGGGATTCGAACCCACGACCTCATGTTTACTAGTGCAGACGTCTTAACCTCTCGACCACCGAGCTTGCCTGATGACGATGGCTAGAATCCTATATAGCAGCGGGTGCCGCGATATTTATATGTTGATGAAATTCTTATGTCGGGTGTTAAACAGTTGATTCAATTTTTTCAAATGGTCGAATCTTAACCTGAAACTTACCTGTGTAAATATGATGGCATCAATCTCCATGAGAAATTATTTTGTCTGAGGTGCTGTCATTTTAAAGAAAAGTGAACATTTTGCGTCAATATTCTTTCCTAAATTCTACTTTAGAATGAATACAAACATCTGAGCTTTCACCAATTTCTCGTTTAACAAATAAAATAATACCCCTAAACCTTCACAAGTTGTTTGTTTAATCTATTTATTGATTCAAAGAGAGTAAGCTTACTCGTTAAAGACGTTTTGTGTACAGTATCAATGATGTATTTCCTTTTTTACGGCGTCAAGCTGTGCCAAAAACGCTCAGCAAAAAAATAATAAATAAATAAATTTTTAAATAAATAAATAAATAAATAAAACAAAATCAGTTATAATATATAATTGTATCATACATATTTGTAGAAATTAAGTGGTTTGAATTTTGATGTGATTAAAATTATATAAGTGGCTTGACGGACATAATGTGTTAATTCTGACTCATGCAAATCTGTAGCGCATGAGAGTTATCCAGATTTTAACATTCATGGCAATGGGAGTGAATACTGCGATTTTAAATCCAAATATTAAATTATTATAGTTTTACATAAAACTTACTTTATGTAAAGTTGAAATATTTCTGCCTTGGGTGTTATTTTTTTAGTAAAACAATTTCCAAAATTAATTTCTTTCTTAATAAAGACAAAAACTCAACATTGGAATGAATACAAACAATGCATTTTCATTAATTTGTGAGTAGAGGCTGTTCTTGTACTAGAAGAGGTGTTGTTTTGTATGAACCTGAGAAGGTAATAAGATCATTAGTTCATTTTTTACCCGAGAAAGAATTATTTTGCGATTGTTTCGTTGTAAATATGTTGTTTACAAAGTCAATGCGACCTTTGACATTCTTCACATCGCTTTAACGACCACAAGAGGGCGAACGTTCAACGGGATGTTTGTTCGATTATGTTGTAATTGGAGCTCACCCATGTGACATACTCGGGTTACCTAGGGGAAGATACTCGAACGCACCCATAGACTGCTCCCCTGTCTTTATCCTAAAGAATAAAGACAGGCTCCGGCCGTACCATTCAAGGAATTTCAGTCGATACCGGTACCTTGTGCCAACGATCTGCCGCCACACTTCTAGGCTCGTGCGTCACTTTCCAACCAAGGTCAAAGTTGAATCTCTGAGAAATGAGGGATGGACCAGTGAGTGACCTTCATTTGCCTCTGAACGAGGACGTCCTTCAGTTTGTGACGTCATATGCATAACAAATGTAAAGGTTCCTTGAAGAACTGGAAGTTTTAATCAATGTGTTTTAATCAACTGTTTTCAGGAGAATAATTGGCTATCAAATGCTGAAATGCACCACAGAGCTTGCATAACTCAAACTGGTGCGTAGGTGGGGGAGGGGTAAGTGAGGGTGAAGGTCATTGATCCAGCTCCTTACCACCCAGCTCCTTACCGCCCGCCTCCCTCCCCCCCTCCAAAAAAAATGAACGAATGAACGAATGGACAATAAGAAACCAGGATAAAAATTGATGAAGACACACTAAAACAATAAAAACAGGTTATAATGAAACAGTCCAATAATTATAACATAAATTTTTCAAAAACGCATTACAGAATTAGGCCCAGGTCAGAAAACCAATAAAGATTCTAATCAGAGAATGAACAAAACAAAGTAAGACCGAATGGCCCTGTATAAAGTGTACGAGAAACGCAAATGAATAAAGAAAACAAAATTAAGTTTGAATTAAAGTAAACATATGAAACATATTCTGTTGTCTTTTTTGTATTTGTTTCACGTATTTTCTTTTGAATTTTCATTTTGTGAAATTGATTGCAGTTACACGAAAATGAAAGTAACATTTTAGTGAAAATCTCTAGTCGAACTAACTCTGCTAAATTGGATGAAGAATGTGCATTACTAAAAAGAACGATGTATATGCTAAATTGAATATAATGCCACATAATATAGGTTTTCCCGGCGAATTTGCGAATTTTTATGATCATTTTCATTATCAGTCATTCTCTTTCGCCTGATCTTTGCATATCCGATCAAATTTGGGTTTCTTTTTAATTGCTGGGCATCCAATTTAGATTTTCTGGCACTCCTTTTTATTTTCCGGAGCGTTCATTTTAGTTTTGGGCATTCTATTTCGTTTTGGGGCACACAATACTTAATACGCAGCATTCTTAAATTAAATGATTGCTATCTTTTGACGGTTAATTCATTCAAATTCACGACTGTTGGTGAGCATGTGACATATTTACCATACTTTTCTTTTCTTTTTCGTTTATGTGCAATCGTTTTCATCGTTTGGCCATTCAAATTAAAACAAAATTGATGGATAAAGTTACCAGTTTTTGCTTAGGTTCAAAATCTGTGTGTCTTAAACATTTCTATCAAACAGACATGTGTGATATAACGATCTCACGAAATAATGAAACGAAAAGGGATGGGGTTTTCTTTTTAACTGTTGATCTTTTCTACTTGATTTTAAGTGTTAACAAATCTTCAGGGGGCATCTTTATGCTGACATGTTTTTAACCCTTTGACGTTTGTTTACTGCCTCTTGTTCGCTCTGGTTTTGTAAGCTGAATTACCCATCAATCTCTTGACGTGCAAGACATCGTGGCATGTATGTTTGGCAATTGTTATACCACCGGGAACACTTCTCTTTGGTAATTTGTCCAATGTTTTCTTGGGCCACTTCCATCAGACGATCACATCTCCAATCCTGCATGTTCATTCCTGCTTCTTGCGCGGCTTGTCGATCCCCTACTCTTTGTTGCCATTCTGGAAGGGCTAGATCTCTCTTGATTCCGGCTTTGAAGGCAGAGTGAGCCATTTCAGTCATGTTTAGGAATGGGGAGTAGGAAGGGAGTCGCTTTAACTGGATCAGGGGAGGGGCATCTGGTGGTAGCTCTGCGTTCACGTGTGGGCGGGCGTTATCGTAGACCAAAAAGATCGGCTCATCCTGGGGAAACATATTCTGGCACTCGCGTGCTGTTTCCGCCAGGAACCCCTCAAACCTCTCTCTTGTGACGGTTTCAAACGCAATGCGATGATGGACCAGTCCTATCTCACCAGAAACTGCAAAGGTTACATTGCAATTGCGACCACGTTGCCCATGGACCACTCTTCTAGCTGGGACTCCACGAAGGGCTCGTCCGAACGAACGTATCGTCCAGATATTGTAGCCTGTCTCGTCGATGAAGACACAGTGGGCCAACACACCATGTTGGAGAAACCACTGGGCGTACTCGACGCGCATGTCAAGTACGCGAGGGGAGTTCCTTACTTCAGGCACGTCTTCTGCTAGCTTCAGGGTAATCAACATGCCATCCAACGCTCGAGCAATGGTGCTGGGAGAAACATGCGGCTTCTCAGGCAGGGCATGCTCCAGGTCTTCTTTCATTTGCTTTAGAGTTAGAAGGGGGTTCAAGTCTAGCAGGCGCTGTAGCTCGTTCCTCATTTCCTCGTCCATCTTGGTGTTATGAGCTCCTCCTTTGGGCAAACTTTGACGGCGACCAGCGCGAACATAATTGGCAACGATGGACCTTGCAGTCGCTCTTTTGACTCCCAGAGTATCTGCTAGCTCTAGATAGTCGGCGTTGTTATTCTCGAATGCGTCGATCAATCTCTCCCTATCCACATTTTGTATCCTACTGTAATGTCGACGGGCCGCCATCTTTATGTCTGAACACTTAATTAAGAGAGAGATATAAAGGTGTGCACACACTGATTGGAGACGTTTGATATGATTACGCTGAGAGAGCCCAGGCTTTTATATAGGAATACGGATATGCAGGAATGTCTTAAAATATGACTAGAACATTTTGGAATATGTTTGCCCATTAATGGAATTGAATGCTCGATCAACCCCTTGCTCCTGTTCAGACGAAATTGAATGATCAATGCCATACTTTTAATTTGAATACAGCTAAACCGCGATAGAATGCTCGGATAGCGAGATTGAATGATTCTTTGTAATTGTTGAATAACGCTCTGCACGATTTTTCACTTTCAATCTAAATTGAATGAGCCAGGCGTTAAAATGAATTTTAAAAAATGTTGAAAATGGCCGGGAAAACCTATAATAATAATAATAATAATAATAATAATAATAATAATAATAATAATGTGTGGACTTATATAGCGCACGTATCCACCAACTAAGTGGTGCTCAAGGCACATTATATCATTACCCCTGCTCATAAGGCTCATAAATCATTCCTGAAACCATCTCAGCTTCCTGGGGAGTATACAGCTCAATTGCTGCCATTACAGCGCATATAGGGCTAATCAACCAACTCTGCCCTCACAGGTACCCATTTAACCCCTGGGTGGAGAGAAGCAATTATGGTTAAGTGTCTTGCTCAAGGACACAAGTGTCACGGCCGGGATTCGAACCCACATTCTGCTGCTAACACCAGAACTTGAGTACGGCAAGCTAGACCGCTCGGCCACGACACGACACGACACGACACGACACATGAATTCACATAGCCTGAAAATGAAATTGAATGCTTGAATTCTTAATTCGAAACACAGTAACAACTGGAGAGGCAAAATCGCTTTAATATGAACGTTTGAAAGTGAAATTGGCTGCTTATTTGCCAAAATTGACCGGGAAAACCTATAATATAATAATAATAAATACCATTTATAAAGCACCGTTATCCGTCATAAAGGCGCTCATGACGCTAGGGGCCCCTAGCGTCATGGGGGAAATTGAAACTAAAACAGTAAATTGTGGGAGAAAACTTGTACAAGTGTGAGTTGGTTCCACCTGGCTGCCGATGAAGTAAAGGACCTACCGCGAGAGAATGTCATGAGCTAATGAAGCAGTTGGAGCTCAGAGGAGGTGTTGAAGAATGCGGTTATATGAAGTTGTTTGGGCATTGTGGAGCATGAATGATTTTGTAGACAAATAGACCTAGTTTGTAATTAATAATGTGTAATGTGGGAAACTCACGGAGATCGTTTAATACACGAGTGATGTGTGAATGTTTACTGGTGAGAGGGATTATTCTGGCGGTGATGTTTGCAGACGGTTTTGTTTGTGATGTGTGTTGATGTCATGGAGTAGTGAATTGCCCGTGTTCATTTTGGATGTGATGAAACCGTGTACGAGTATTTCAGTGGTGTTAAGTGGTGGAAAGTTAAGTCCAACATTAAATTTACGTCATATATACAACTGGCGAGTGCAGGAAGAACATATCACTTCCAGGCACACAAATTTCAACATATGCCAAAATCCAGATTTCTTATAGCCTATATTTAGTTTTCAGATTGTGCTTAGCTGGCATACCTTGAGAAAATGGCTTCATTAAATAAAGTGAGCATTGTTATTTATAACATATCAGAAGATTTTTCAATGACTAAGATTTAAATAAAAAGCGATCATATGATTGTACACATTACTATCAATTATGTAAGACAGACCAAGCGTCCGTGACTAGACTAGTCAGTGTCCAGAGGTTCGCTCTAAAGTGAATACTCCCATATCTCCTTAAACAGAGATCATCTTCGACCGATGAGGGCGTCCTCAATTCTATTCAGTCATTATATTTATGCCTATAGCGTCAAGTATTAACCAGGTATGAGGATCGGTGTCGTTTTCTTATTTATTTATGAATAATCTCAGACTGATATGATATGAGAAAGTATCTTGTTGTATATAGTCATACCAATGACAGAAACAGACGTATATAAATAAAGAAGTTTCTTGTATTGAACCGTATATCTGGCATACTAAATTAATTACTAACTAATTACTTGATTGAGTTGTACTGAATTTAATTTAATTTAGGTGTACAACTCAGTACCATTGATCAAGCTTCACCAGTGATTCTCACGATATAGACACATGTAGTGCCCTCTTATAACATAGTCTATTCCAGGATCCCGGTGATCTGGTCCATGATGTCGACGCCATGGTAGTTCTAGACTTTTGAGAAGTTAGGAGGCACAAGACTTACAGGTTCTTTCCCATTGTTCTCATAACCTGCACATGCTCTGAGTAACTTGAAGGGCGCACCCCACTAAATAAACTCTCATAGTAAACAGTGCTAAATACAAATATTCAAAAATCATTAAAAGAATACTTAGGAGTCCTACAATTTTTAAAACCAAAAGAATTTTTTTTGATATATAACCTTTTATTTTCTTCTCAATTTATTGTGGATAGTCCAGGTTTCCGTCGAGGTATTCTCATCCCATTGGAAACCACCTACACCACCTCTACAGTAGTGAAAACTCCCACACTGAAAAACAGCCATTTTGGAAAAAGGCCTTACGTTTGAAATCGAATTAGGACCACTTTTTCTGGGCCTAGTGTATCCTAAATACACAAAGTTGGAAGTCAAGGACCCCAGGTTACGATATTGGACCATTTTTACATAATTCATCAAATGTATGGGCCTCAAATCTTTGTTTTTCAGAAAGAAATGAGGACAAGCACTTTATGATAAAACAGCTCGGCGCATGAATTTCTCACTATAAATAGTGGGGTGCACACTGAACGATAGAAAAGGACTGGTTAGTCTGCTGCCACCTAGCGTCTAGAAGTCTCATTGATTCAGTCCCACAATCACCATCTTCTTGATAGACACAAATACAAGGATATCACTGTTGTGACACTCGGAAATACTTAAAGGTACAATACCATCATGATAAACAGGGCATGGAATCAGAGTGCTAGTTTTAGACTAACTCAGTGACTGAAAATACCCCTCATATTACCATTGCTTCTGCATAAATGAGCCAATAATTTTCAGTCACTGAGTTCATCTTAAACTAGGACACTGATTCCATGCCCTGTTGAAAGTCTGCTCCGATCGTGACGATATTGTCCCTTTAAACTTTAAAGGTTACAGTAAACACTTTTGTTAACATGTCTGTGAATGCATCGATACTTGACGAGAATCAAGAGATGTACAGAAACCAACATGTGCATTCAGATTATTTGTATTATAACGTAGAAATGTATCACATTTCATACATTTTATGGCCAAACGTAGCTTCGTGCTTGAGCTCGAATATTATTTCTTGTTCTTTGAAAAACGAAATAATATATATATATATATTTTTAAGTGTATTATTTATTTTAATCTTAAAAGACTAGTGTACAATTCATTAATTATATATACGCATTATAAATCGCACCTGACCTTTGAGAAAATACAAGGCCAATGTGATCCTATGAATGAAAATCATCATTACATGACCAATCCAGTTGCTGACTTTATCCATAGATATAAGGTTTATTCAGCTCTGACACATGCTCAAGTAATCAATTACTTGTTAACACCTTTTTGATCTACATTGCTTATAGATAAAACACAAAACATAATATCAAACCATATTTAAATAGGATTAAATTGATCAGTTATGGGCGGATCCAGAATTTCAGATTGTGGGGGCACTAAAATCACAAAAATCACAAAATCTCTGATATTTCTTTTTGTAACAGTAATATTTCGTTGAGCGTTGAGTGCCCTGGGTTCGCCAACATTCAAGAGACAGATGTGCTGACTTCTTCTTGTTTGTTTTGGCCGCCCCTCGATCCGCCAATACCTGATCAGTGAAACAAACTGTGTATCATAAGTAAGTAAAATCAAAACAAACTTAATAAATGAGGTCAAAGATGACTTGTCTTGGATTTATTTTATTTTAGTTGCTGTTTTATTTTAACAGGGTAGCCTCCTCAGTTAAAGAACTTCTTTCCTTGAGGGCCCTGTATTAAATCAATATTAAAAGTTAAACCAATCTACAAATAAAAATTTTAAGTAAATAAATAAAAGCAGTAAATAATAATATGAGAAAATTAATAAAATAAACAAAATTAAAAATTAAAAATAAATGAGAAGATAACATTTAAAACATAAGATTCTGAATATGTCAAAAATAAAAAGGAAATGTTAAAAAGTGTAAAACTCATCTAGTTTGAAATTGAGAACATCAACTTAAAAAATAAAGATATAAATTTTAAAACAATGGTAATTAAGGTAAACAAGCGTAAAACAAAAGAATTTAAGATGCAAGAATGAAGGAGGGGCATAGAGCAAAATAAATAGCAGTATTAGAAAATTAATGTCAACAATTTTAAAATGTAAAAGTATAAAAGCACGATTAAAACAAATCAAAAGTAAAAAGGAAAAATGTAGCATGAGCTCAAGCAATAAAAGCAGAAATTATGAATACACTAGCATAACAAAAAGTAAAACACTATTACAGAAAGCTACAAGAAACAAATAACTAAAGCAAATTTGCATATAAAGACAATAAAATAAACCAACACCATCAAACAAAAGAAAACGGCATTATCACAATCTAACAGAACGGGCCAAAAATGCAATATATCTATAAGGTGTACATAACAAAAGCACGAAAAAACGCAACAGGCCCAATGAAATGACGCGGTCACATTGATAAAAATAATAGGAAATGCAAAAAATTAAGTTGAAATGCAGTTGAACAAAACATAGTCATAAAATATATTCTTAAAAACTAAAAGGGTAAGACACAATGAGGCTTCGGGATAAAAAGAAAGAACAGCGTTATTTCATAATATTTTTTAAATTGTGAAATTGTGTTTGCCTTACTCTGAAAATAAGTTAGCTTGTTCCATCCCAGGGTCCCAAGATATTGAAAAGAACGTTTGGCTGCGTTAGTTTTGGGAACAACAGACATGTAAAGGGAACCGTTTGATAAAGAATGCGTACCAGGTGAGTGACATGGCAGTTCAAAAAGGGCATTTAGGTAACCTGGGTTAAGGTGAACAACGCATTTAAAAACCTCAAACATTCTATGAAAGTGCCAACGGGTATGTAAAGTTTTCCAGGACAGAGAATAATGTATAGCAATGTGTGTTCTGGGATGGGAATTAAGAATCATTCCGGCAAGTCGGTTATGAAGTTTAATAAGCCTGTAAGAAATAGAATTTGAACAGCTTGACCACGCAACATTACAATAATCAATAAAACAAATAGTACTTAGACCTTGTTCCCTTAAAAAGTATAAAGGTAAATATGACAGATTATAAGTCTACAAAGGTCCAAATACAATAACGAAAAGAATAAGATGAACAAAGAAAGAAGGGAAAAAAAACACGTTATATGCTTTAAGGCTTCATACTCGCGCATCGGCATTGTTATTTTTATTATTTTTTTCCTATGAAACGATGTTCTATTACAGCCAAAATTGCTGGATCTATTGGAATTCTGATTCTGCCGTGCTATGTTTTACACGACTTTTTCACAAAGGGGCATGAACGTTTGCCCGATTTGTGAGTCCTCTTTTAGCCACCGTACTTTGTGTATGGGAAATTTGGTCTGGTATAACCAAACTGCATCTCTTTGGAACTAAGTGGAATATCATCCGTTCTCTGTAACCACGTACTGCATCTCTTTGGAACTCCTTGCCTGGTGCATGTTTCCCTACATCCTACAATCTAGACAGTCCCCCTGAGTTATTTTCATCTTCTATGTTTTCTTCTTGTAGCCCCTTACCAAGAGTGGCTTTTAGCCTTGTTTGGGGCGAACTTGCATTAAAAAAAAAAAATAACTCCGTATAAATGTATCACGTATTTCACTGGTTAGCACAACAACAACAAAAAAACAAAAAACAAAAACGCACCGATTTTGAAGCCGACCCTATGACCAGAAACCGGATTTTTGTGGCCCAATACAACTTTTCAATAACAATACACATTGAACTTAAAGGGATTGTACAGAGAACGGATGATATTCCACTTTAGCCCATGAGTCCGCGTAACGCCGCGAATACAAACTTCTACACTCTGATTGGTTCATTACTGCGTGGCGTATACATCCCTTTAAATAGTTCTTTGTCTGAGGTGCAACAATTGCTTAAAAATACACAAATTATTTAAAAATTATTATCCTGTAGCGGAGAAAACTAACTTCACGATTAATTTCACGTTGCTTCCAATTTGTTTCTATATTTATCTAGAACATGAAACAGTCGTTGTATCAATCATCCACCGAAATTGTTACTATTTCCCCTTCAACCTATGTTATAAAAAACAACCAAGTCAAATCTTCTAAGGTATCAAATCATTTAAAGTAATGCACAATGCAGCTTACAATATTGGACATCTTTTCAACTATTGTCGAAGGACCAGACAAGAGAAATTTAATTATTCGCTGATGTGCCGGCTTTATCCTACGCCAACGACAGTCACATAAGAAATAGGTCTCCATTAAAGGAAACACATAGGAATGGTAATTTAAAAAGAATTGTAATGAGAAAAGTACTTGGTACTAGATGATGATGGTTTCAATCTTCCCTAGAAAAAATGTGTTGAGGTGCTAACTTCTAAGAGAAATTGAACAAATATTTTGTTCGAATTTAGGATTGATTTCCTTTTCTAAAATTCCGCTTTTGAATGAACACGGAAAATCTGAATGCCTTTTCACTATTTTCTGGTCAACGACACAATGTTAGAAGTTGAAACTTTCACAGGTTGGTTAATTAATGTATATCTTGATTCAAAAAGAGTAAGCATAATAATAGAAACATTAACAATATTTTACCTTGCCTTTAAATTTCTGCTCGTTTTATATATGCCTACCTATTAGTGGTCAGTTTCCACAGTGGATTATTTGAAAATTTGATACATAACAAGCTCACCCTCTATATAAAGAGCAACACTACTATAATGCGGAGGAAGCAGGTTCAAAACCCACATTAGTTAATTTGTCTTTGTTGATTAACAAACAGATATGTTTAATAATTTAAAACACTGATATAAGTATCAAAAGAAGTCTATTACCTGGAGACTTCTGGTATCAACCATTACAATAATAACACTGGTCAACACGATTTCTCTTGCATGGGGTGTTTCAACGGATTCAACCATTACAATAATAATTCTATACCCCGAATATGGATTATTAAAACGATTTAAAATATTAAAAATGTAGACTTCGTGGATGCGTTGTTTAATTACCCCAACTCTTTTGCATTTAGTCTAGTCTAATTACCTGGTTTTATTTACCGATGACTACGGATTTACACACGTGACAAATCTCCTTCAACACATTTGCAGTGTTGGTCAAGATGTACATGTGTTTCCCAGGAAACGTGATCTTCTTGAATGGGTACTTTCTGGACCTCTGCAACGCCCAACCATCAAGCATTTCTGGAGATACAAACTTGTCCTGTTTCCCGCCAAAAACGGTGATGCCACATGTCAATGGTTTCTGATGCTTGCACACGTAGACTTTGCACATACCAATTGCTGCCTCTATGCAAGGTATCAACCTTCGCATCAGCGCTATGTTGGAGAGTGTGCTGTTGTCTAGGAAGCTAAACTGGACATTTTTTTCCTTCAGCAAATTTGCAAACAGTGTAGGATGCGACTGCAGTGTCTTCTTCAATCTGTCAAATGTATTAGTCTCAATTTGGAGCTCCTCTTGGTGAGGGTATGGCTCATTTGGTGGGTACCAGGCACTGATGAACAAATGGTTTGGACTCATATTGGCTTCGGCCTTAAGAAGGTGTGCAACTTCGAAGGCGATCAAGCTACCCATACTATGACCGAAAAATACAAATGGCGTGCCTGACAACCGTGTCACTAACTCGTCGTGGATTGATCGTATGATATCGCGCATGTTTGTTAGTGGCTGTTCGTCATCCCGTCCTTCCCAGCCTGGGAGTTGAACCATTAACAGTTGGACGCCATATTGAATCAGAGGTCGAACCCAGGACGCAAACAGTGAAGGTCCTGCGCCGTTTGAAGGAAAGCAGACTAACTTAACTTCAACTGATTCCGGTGCGTCACCTTCAATAACTGCATCTTTCAGGGTAGCTGTTGGTCCACCATTTCCCAAACGCTCAGCTCCAGTATCATCGGTCTTTGCCATTATATCAGTAGTTATGTTCTTCGCGAGCTGATCAATAGTGTTTTTATCATTGAGAAGATCAATAGCTCCAACGTTCACTTCAAATCGTTGATTGATTATTTGGCTGAACTCTGAGGCCATAAGGGAATCCAATCCCAGAGAAACAGGAGACGCATCGTATGGCACTGCGTCTGATAGCCCAAGATGCTGGCTTAAAAGCTCAGTTAACATTTGCTTGACTTTTTCTCGTGCTTTGGATACCGGAAGCTTCAGAATGACCTCTCGCAGGGTGCTGTCGGGGGAAGTGAGATACAAATCTCTGTCATGAAATATGTTTTTCATCATTGACAACGTTCCATGCTTTTCCTTGAAGTGTTGCATCATGAGGCCGCGGTGTCTTGTCGCATATAGCTTGTGATTAAACCCCCCCGATATACCAAGTTGTGGAAGGCGTGTTGATAAAGCACAACCTATAATACGCATGACTTCTCTTGGGCTCATGCTTTCAAGACCATTCTTTTCCCACAACCGAACAAGATCCTGGCGCGCTGCAAAGCCTACTTTGCTAATCACACCAACCTGCAAAGCAGTTGCTGGTAAACCTCTTCTTGAGCGATACTCAGATAGTGCGTTCAGGAAGACATTGGCCAAGCAGTAGCTCCCTTGACCAGCATTGCCAATCAAAGATACAATAGAAGAGGTCATTACGAAGTGATCAAGTTCTATACCTAGCTTCTGGGTCAACTGGTGCAATAAAAGAGCTCCATAGGCCTTGGGAGCCATCACACTGTTCCAAGATTCAGCAGTCACATTATTGAGAAAATCGCCACCGAAGGCTGCAGCGCAGTGAAAGATTCCCCTCAAAGTAGGCCAGTTATTGTAACCTTCTTGCATATCCTTCAATTCTCTTTCTACATCAGTGACGTTGGAAATATCCATCTGAATATGTTGAATATGTGCACCGACCGTCGAAACTTGTTGAATAGTCTCCCTGATTTCATCATTCATTGGTCGTCTGGAACCAATGTAGATGTATCGAGCTCCTCTGGATACCAGCCACTCAAGCAATTTGAGACCGAATCCACTGGTACCTCCAGTGATGAAGTATGCAGAATGCCCATCAGCAATAAAATCATCTTGTTCAAGAGACAGTGGTAGAAGGATTTCCCCTTCTCCGACCTCAATAACCTCCTCTTCCGGAATGGGAGCATTTGAACCAGCAAGAGAAGACAAAACTTTGTGATTTCCTTGGTTACACGTCAAATGACCTTTCTTGTTGGGATCAAACATCTTCCAGAGATCAGACAACGTTTGTGAAATCACACCAGAGGTTAAACCATCCAATGCTGATGGGAGGTAAGAATTAAACATCACCAACTTCATGTTGGGAGGGAGCATTTGGAGGTGCGATATCGTATTCTTCTGATGTTGTCTTTCCATTATCACTACAGTGGCGTTTCGTTTTAGCTTCGGTAGCAATGAATTCAGAGATGTACTCAAAGATGATGATCCAACAGACAGAAAAAGCACATCGATGGATGTTTCATCTACTTCGTTTACACATCTGACACTGGCATCCAAGTTATTCGTGCGTCGTTCTTCATGCTCATCATTCAGAACTACTGCTTCAGCTCCCAATGCAGCTGCTAACCGTACTGTTGCCAAAGCACCACTGTCAAGAGAGTCTAGTTTGAAAACCAAAATCATCCCAGAAACTATTGGAAGAACCTGACTGAAAAAGATGGCTGATGGAAAGAAATCATGTGCAATACTAATGGCTTCTGCACTCGTGATGAAGTCAGGCACTTTTGTTACATCACTTAACTTCGTGTTCATAAGTGGTAGGACGTTTTGACAAGTTTTAAACCCTAAATATCTTCTACCAACTTCTATCAAATCAGATTTCTTATGTGACCTCCCTGAATACACGCACAGAAGTGAGGAAGTGTTATTTTCATTATCCAAACTCTGAGTGGTGTAAACAGTAAAAGCTTCGACATTCATCAGGAAGGACTCAATGTCAACTTCATCCGTAGCTGTCTGTCGGGATTTCTGAACGTAGACACGATTTTCATCAGAGGCTGTTTTTGCACCTATGGACCAGTAAGTTGTGGGTACAATGCCGGGAATTTTGGAGATGTTTTCTGCTTTTACTCGTGGGCTGAACAGTTCCCATTCTTTTTCCTTAGCACCTTGATTTTCTTTTTGTGGGGGTGTTGGACCTCGGACTGCTAAGGCGTTTTCGTCACGCAGAAGAGAGTCGGCCCTGTAGATGATTTCCCGCAGGACCATGGCACATTCTTCACTGCTGGATGTAATTGGTAAATCAATAACATTGCCTCTGATTGAAGGATCTTCGTGAGGCAGCAGAGTCATGACAAGAACGGGAAGAACTGCTGAAAAGGGATGAATATCGTCCTCTTGTTTAGCATGGAAGCCTCCCTTCGTGATGAGTAGTAAAGGAGGCTTTATCCCATCCACCACCTGAGTAAGACCATTGAAAACAGCAGAGCATAACAATGGGCCTTCATCTTGGAATTTCTCGAACTGTGTTTGTGATATTACTGATTTAGAATTAAGTTCAAAGCAGGAAGCATCAGTTTTCATCACGACCAATATGTCAGAATCTGGATTTCCATGGAGTGTCTTCATAACCTTCTGTGTGGTATCTCCCTTGCCATCCAAGACTGTTACATTGACGTCATCATCTTTCATAAGACGTATCAATAAAGTACTTGTATCTGTCCCGTCGGTAAAGATTACTACCTTTTTGACCGGTGCATTCATTAACGGCTTTACTGTGGTTGTCAAGGAACCAATGTTTTCCCACAATGTACTCCATACTTGTGGCTCCACCTTGTCAGTTTGAATGGTTTCAAAAACAAGCTCCGTGACTGAGCAAAACACCTTCTTCGTTTCTGCGTCTGCCACATCAATGTCGCAAGAAGATTGTAGGTTTGTGCCATTCATCTTCAAGTGAATTATGACTTGCGGTGAGATCGCAGCGTGGAGAACAACCTTGCTCATAGCTTTTGGAACACGGTACACTGATTGCCATGTTTCACCAGATAATTCATGTTTTCGTTTTGCAGTCTCTACAAGAAGCACAGCAAATGATTGTAAAATACTGTCCATGAAGGCCGGATGATACACGTAACGATGAAATTCCCTCTTCACACTGGGAGGAGCTTCTGCATACACTAAACCTTCCAGGCCGTCTTCTGACACTGAAAAGGTTTTAACTCCTCTAAATGTTGGTCCTAGTTGAAAACCACACTCTCGTGCGAAACTGTAGAAATCTTCAACAGTTAGAGAGCGTGCGCAGTTTTGGGAGATGCTTATAACGTCCATGATCTTATCTGATGCCCTAAATTCATCACCTACAGGACGATTGATGTTAAGATGGCAATGCCGTGTCCACTTCTTCCTCGAAGCTTCATGACTTCTGAGTGTGAAAAGATACTCATCTGATGTCTTCTCCTCTACGGTCGACTCTAAGCAGCCTTCACAGTCAGGCGCAAACATAAAACGTTCGAACACCAGTCTACTGAGTATCAGTGGATAACGGTTGTTAAACAATGATTTGGCTGCCGCAAGAGCCGTCTCTGTAAAGGCAGCAGCTGGTAGAATCACTGCACCTTGCAACACGTGGTCTTTCACCCAAGGAACCGTAGAAGCGTTCAGATCAGCGTGCCATATTTTTACCGGTAATTCACTGAGGTAGAACGTCTCTTTTGGCTCACCAAGTAGAAGATGAACGCCTTCCCCAATCGGAAACAGAAATATCTTTCTTGCGGATTGCGTGATATTTGAGCATTCCTCTCGCTGCCAGGGGTAGTGAGGGATCGATACAACGCGGCAAATATTGGGTCTAAACAAATGTCCAAAGTTCACTTTTATGCCGTTTGCATGAAGCCTCATCTGTGACAACAACATGTTTTCTGAATCAAGTGCCATAGTATTGGTGTCTCGGGGTCTAACTAAAGACCCAGTAGTAACGAACTTACCATCTGTATCTTGAAACTCTGTACATGTGTCACGAAGGGCAGGAAGAAGTGATGGATGGGGACTAATCTCAATGAATACACGGTAGCCATCTTTTGCAAGTTTCTGTGTAGCATCCATGAAGGAGACTTTTTGTCGTACGTTCTGAAACCAGTATTCTGGTGAGTTAGCTTCCTCAACCGTTAGGTACCGCCCGGTGACAGTGGATATCATTGGGAGTGTTTTGCTCCTAGCTGCAACATTTTGGATTTTAAGGAACTTACCTACTTTCTTAATTAAAGGTTTCTTAACCACATCCTGCTGTTTGCTGTGGAAAGCATTATTAACCTTAAGTATAACACACTTTACATCATCTGTCTTAAGATCATTTACCAAACCTTCGACAGAGGAGCTGTCTCCAGAAAATACAACTTGACCTGGGCTATTAATAGCTGCCACATCAAGCAACCGCCCATGATTGCTGCTCTTTGCTAGGTGGAGTGCGTCTTCCACACGGTGTAGAACAGCCACCATCTTGCCTGAACCGCTGGTCTTTCGTAGTTCTCTCCCTCTTCGGTAGATGAGCTTCACAGCGTGTTCCAAGCTGAGAAATCCTGCTGCATAGGCTGCTGCAACCTCTCCAACACTGTGTCCAACCACTGCATCTGGTACCACGCCACACTCCCTCCAAAGATCCAGTAGACCGATAGCCACTGCACATAGACATGGCTGGCTGACATCTGTTTGAAGAATAAAGCAAACTCAAACTAATTATATTATTATTTTTGAATAATAATTATGGTTAAAATTACGATATTAAGTATTCCCAATATTGGAAATTAAATTCCCCTCCCACTGGGCTGACTTCAAAAGTACAATTTGTCACCAAAGTAGCCTGTATTGGATCTGGAGGATCAGGGGACATTATGCCCCTATTTTCTAATTGTGTGCCATTTTTTGTCACCATGGGCCCTCCCTGATTGTTAGAATAATGTCCTGACTGGCTATTAACTAATCGTGTACATACCTGTTTTGGTAATTTTCTCGTGATTCTCCTCCTTCGAGAGCATGTAAACCAATGACCACTTAGCTCCGCACTTACGCAGCAAATCATCAATAACCTATAAAACCATATATAATTCCGTAACAATTTCAAGGTTTTTATATGAAAAGGTTGTATGAGGACATCGTGTCGGTTTTCCAGGACGTTGAGGAACATATTTATACTTTCTTTTAAACAATTTTGTTACATAATTATATTGTTGATTATAATTAATTTGTTCAAATCACCTTTATCTTTGAAGCAAATACAGGTTGTGTGTGCATAAGCTCTCTTGCCATGCCCCACCACTGTGTTCCCATACCAGAGAAAACGAAGACAATTTGCTGTTTGGTGTCAGCAGCTGCCAGAGCTACCCCTTCGACGTATCGAGCTGAATCCTGTGTTACATTGTCTAATTTGATTTGAAGCTGCCAAAGAGCATCTTCCCTGCATCGTACGGCAAATCCAATACGGTAGGCGTGGTGCTGGGAGCGAACAGCGGCCGTGTACAGAGATTCGTAGAAATGTGTGTTCTTCATGTCTGCAGCTTCTGTAAAAAAATCCTTCCAGTCCTGGATTTTCCGGTGGAGAGCATCTGGGCTGGCTGCTGATAGGAGGAGGCAGCTCAAAATAGCCTCCCTGTTGTCAGAATTCATGCAGCCTTTGGAAGTGTTTAGCCTCTCCAGAACAAGGTTGGCGTTTGCTCCACCAAAGCCAAAAGAACTGCAGCTTGCAAGGAACCGACTGTCTTCCTTGGGCCAAGGGGTCAATGTTTTGGGAATGCGGATATTAAGAGCTTCAAAGTCGACGTTTTCATTTGGTGTTTTAAAGTGCACCACACTTGGAATACTCCGTTGATGTAGACACAAGGCAACTTTAATCATGCCTGCCACCCCTGCTGCACCCTCGGAGTGGCCAAGGTTGGATTTAACAGAACCAATGTAGAGCGGAGGGTGCTGAGGTCCACGTGGTCTTCCCATCACTTCACCCAAGGCGCCAGCCTCCGTCGTATCGCCAACTCTTGTTCCAGTACCATGGGCCTCTGCGTAGACAATGTCACAAGGATCTACTTTAGCACTGTGACAGGCAGTTTTCACCAAATCAATCTGTGCTCCAAAACTGGGGTTTGCAATCCCTGGGGTACGACCATCATTACTGAGTGCACCCCCTCGCAAGACAGCATAAACACGATCTCCATTTTTCAAAGCATCGTCCAAAGGTTTCAGAACAATGACACCGGCTCCTTCGCTGCGGGAATATCCATCGGCTGCTCGGTCGAAACTTTTGCACTTCCCATCTCCTGAAAGCATGCCAGCCTGACAAAATCCAATACTGGCCATAGGAGCAAGTATAAGGTTAACCCCACCAGCTAAAGCTATGGGACAGGACTTTTGTTTTAGTGCCTCGCATGCTAGGTAGATTGAATAGAGAGACGACGAGCAAGCAGTGTCCACTGAGAAACTAGGCCCACGGAGGTCAAATTCGTAGGAGATACGGTTGGATACCATGCAAGAATTGGTACCGGAATTACTGTATTGGTTCATATTGTGGTAAGGTGTGCTTGTAAAGGAAGTGTATTCCTGAGAGGTCACGCCCATATAGACACCGGTCTTGGATCCTCTTAGTGAAGACGCAGGTATCCCAGCATTCTCCAGTGCCTCCCAGGTAACTTCAAGAAGCAATCTCACTTGGGGATCAAGATGGGCTGCCTCTTCTGGAACAGGAGAAGTAGAAATAAATAAATCCATTTTGTTTTGAAACAGTAATAAATTGTTTTTGAAGAGAATTATATGAAATATCCATGCAAAATATGATGTGTTTGTTTAATTGTGTTACATTATTACCTGGTGGCATCTTAAAGAACTGTCGGTCGAACATGTACGGATTCTGCGAGATATATCCACCATTTTGGATGTACATCTTTCCTGTTGTCTTCTCTCCGGGACTCAGGAAGAAGCTGGCATCAAAGCGGTCAGGTGGTAACGGTGTGGTACAATCCAGGCCCTTGACCAACATTTCCCAAAATTGTTTGACGCTGTTGACTCTGTTGCCATAGCGACAGCCAATGCCCACTATGGCAATCTTGCTGCTATCCATTTGTCAATGCCCGGAATAATTTTTTCTTTTTATTCTGTCCAAATAAAAAAGGACAACAAAATTAACAAAGTAATATAAAATATTTTATACTAAAAGCTTTATAATTATAACCTGCCTTGACATTGCCAGGATCAATTGCCAAGACTACGATACCGCTGCTAGGTGTGAACAAATAATATAATGATAAAATAATATGCATGGAAGAGTGAACGAGATCATGTATATCCATCTTTGCATTCACATTTCACAAAATAATGTATGCACTGATTTTCACACTTAGCTCAGATATGATTGAATATAAGGGAATAAGGGAATAATAAGTTCGTCACGCAGCGAATGGCACGATTGCTTGTGGCCACGATCTCAAGATCTGTCTTTATCCTGCGGTTAAAGACCAAGCATCAAACTTGTATCCCATCCATAAATGCCCACATTGATTTCGTTTTAAAAATGTCAATATCCGGTGTCATTTTAATTGAAAAAGATCCAGAAAGAACGTTTGAAAACGGAAGATATTCCAACTTGGCGCGTGATTTCGCATTACGTGATACTTCTAATTGGTTAATTCCCGCGTGGTGCATAGTCACATGCTTCTTAACTGGTTATTATCGCCAATAATGCATATAGGCCGTTAATGTACACCCCACGTGATCACGTTTCGTCCAATCAGATTGTCATGTCTTGGCCATTCATGAATGGCGCATTATGAGCGTCCATAACAGGGTTCGACCTTAGCGGTCGCCCGCTCGCCAAATGCGAGTGAAAACGGCGGCGGGCGAGTCAAAACCCTTCCTTCACTAGCCCGCTGGGCGAGTCAAAATATTGTCACCGATAGGCCTATTATATCAGCCCTGAAATTACACGACGGCATCGACGGCAATTGCCGTCAATGCCCTCACCCTCTGCCACTTTTCACGGCAACGAGTTGCTGTGCTTTTTCCCTGCATTGCCGTTACGCGTTGTGCCCACTTTGTTTACACATAGTATTTACTACGTACATGTACATTCTCACGGAAAAAAATATATCGCCACCACGCTCGATTGCGGACCGGTGGCTGCGCTGCTAAGACCAAGTTCACGCAACGACCATTTGGGAACAAAATAGTCAAAATTACCTGGTACTCATGCTGTCAAAGGGTCGACTAGCAAATTAAAAAAAAAGAGTGAACTGAATACTGCCACATCCAAATGCATAAAACTTGATGGTTTTTTCGGATTAACATTGTGTTTTTTATTTATTTTTAATTGGTGACATAAACTGTAAGTGTTGCAATACTGTTTTCATGTAGGCCTACATGCAATGAAACCCAAACGGAGACAGATAAACATGATAAAGGAAACTTTAGTCTTATTGGCATGTGCTGAATTGGAGTGTGTTCAATTTTCATTGTTTAAAAAAAAAAAAAAATTTTAAAGATTGCCTTGGTGCCCTTTACGTTTTTTTTTTATCATTGCCGTGATGCCCATTGAAAATCAAAAAAATTGGGGAAAACCCTGGTCACTAGTATAGCCACTTAGTGCCACGTTTTCAGGGGAAATCATTTCGCTGTGAGGAGATTATTATTATCTTTACCATAACACAATTTTGTACGTACGATTGGGGGACGATCGGTGCAGGCCTACGTTGTCCAAGTATTAACGATGGGAACAAATAATTCAACGTATAGACCAAACTAGAGTTTGGTACGGGGAAACAAAATACAAGATATATGAGAAGTATAAGTAGATTTTAACATCAAATTTATGTACCAAATATTACCTACTCATCAACTGATATGGAAATGAGAACAACAACGATGTGCCCTTAATTGCAACTGTAACATTATTGGTCATTATTTACACTTATTTTTATTTTGCAAACACACAACTGATTATCAAATTCAACTGCCATCAATGAAAAACATAGCAACATCTAGTCCGTATAATGGTACTTTCCACTCACTTGTTAATATTGGCAAATAAGGTAAAATTTATTTTCTTTTGCTTTTGTAACTTTTAAGAGAATCTCCAATAAACAGAACCTGACGAACCTTTCCAATTTGTTTCATTTAATAGTAATAGGGCCTATTTAAAAATATGTTGCTAATGAAATTTGCACTTTTTTAGTTTAAAATGTAAATAAAAACATTGAGACTGTGCTTAGGCTATGCCTGTACTAAATGAGTACTGCAGTCTTTTTTATCAACCAAATAAAAGTGTCTTTGTTTGTCCTTTTTGTATATCTTTTAGAAGAAGAAAAATAAAAATAAATTCTTAGTAATGACAATCGTTTGTTCCTCCTGTATTAGCAATTATACTCATTTGCACATGCGAGCGCATTTGTGGGGCAAGACATTGAAGTAGTTATTCAAAATTATAGTCCCTTTAAGCAGCTAACGTTGCTTTTAATTTGAATGAATATGCACTTAGCTAGGCTATATGTACCTGTACAATGTACCTTTAATATCTTGTGATTTTATGCCTAAAGATTAAACACGAAGGCCTTTTGTGCAAGTTCATCCTGACAAACATTTCCTGGAAATCATGTTATTTATATGACTAACATAAAATGTATGTCACACGTGTATTATATATATATATATATATATATATATATATATATATATATATATATATATATATATATATATATATATATATACTTGTAGTAAAACTAGTGGAACGCTGGTAGTTGTAACTCCGAGTTTCACGCGTTATGCGATCATCAGACAACAAGTTGTCTGATGATCGCATAACGCGTGAAACTCGAGTTACAACCAGTGTTCCTGGTTTTACTACAAGTATATTACGCTCTGTCTATGTGGCATTGAGCACTCTACTTCAAGATAGACCGCTACATTTAAGTATATACATGTATGTATATATATATATACACATATATATATACATATATATACATATATATACATATATATACATATATATACATATATTGTAGGGGAGACAAAGACCAAATTGTGTCTCCGCTTTGCCAACCATGTTTCCTCTGTGAAAACTAAAAAACCCTACCCTGTGGCAATCCATTTTAACAACCCTAATCATAGCATTAATGATGTTGAACTCATTGTAATTGAAGCCTGCACTAACAATGATGTACATCGCATACTTAGGGAGTCACACTGGATACATAAACTAAAAACACTTCAACCTTATGGCCTCAATATCAACACAGGTATCAAATA
The DNA here is from genome assembly GCA_029582265.1 of Zoroaster sp. YZ-2022. Lineage (NCBI taxonomy): Eukaryota > Metazoa > Echinodermata > Asteroidea > Forcipulatida > Zoroasteridae > Zoroaster > Zoroaster sp. YZ-2022. Next base: position 36,848,233 of record CM055818.1, read on the forward strand.
ACCCAGCTACCTTTACCCATATCATTACTATTCACCTATATCACTGCTGCATTTTATCAACTGCCTTGATATATATTTTTTACCTTTATGTTATCTTATCTTGTATATTATTAATTTTTTTCCAACTGTCTCTTATAGGACAATTTTAATTTAGCTATTTACACCCACGCACCAACTCCTCAATTTGTATGGTGTAAACCCCCCTTTTGTTGTCGTATCCCTTTGTGTATTGTCCTATTTTTACCCTAGCTTCACTACAAGCTACCACCTCTACCTATTGTGTGGCTCAATAATCCCTCCTTTACCCTAGCTTTACCACAAGCTGCCACATCTACTTATTGTGTGGCTCAATAATCCCTCCTTTGTTCACTTCTGATACTCCTATTGGCTTTTCTAGACTGATGCTTATCTTTAATTGGCTACTATTTTCCCGCCTTTTTGGATCCCGCCCCATGATCCTTTGCTTTCCCTTTTCCCTATAAATGGATGTGTTTTTTATGTTTGTACTTTGTCAAAGCCTCTGATGAAGGTCCGGTTTGGATCGAAAGCTAAGGCCACCCTCCCGATTTAATTTATATATATATAGGGGCTGGTTAGATCAGTTGGTAGAGCGCTCGTACGGTAATCGAGAGGTCGCGGGTTCGAGTCCGGCATCAGCCAATTATATATATAATATATATAATTTTTTGGGGGTTTGCTTTCTTTAGCCTGCAATTTCCTGACATTTCATACACAGGCCTTAGAATTGAAAGGAAAAATGTGACAAATGAATGCCAATTGGTGAAATTGAATTCTTGATCATCTGCTTCCGACTGGTCTGGATGAAATTGAATGAACTTAACGACAGTTTTAATTAGAATGTACTTATTTTGGCAATAGGTTGGGTTAAATGACGATAGAATTCTCAACTTGAATTTGAATGTATCTTTTCGCAGACTGAATGATGATGTAAAGGATCATTCATTTTCAAATCAAATTGAATGAGTCGGGTATTATATTGAATGAAAAATGTTTGAAATCCACTTGTGAGTGTTTGTTATTTACAGTGTGAGTAAAAGACAAGTGTGCTTTAGCCCTAATAATTAATCATTAAGACATAATGTACAACTTAGGCCTATTGCTGGCTGACCTACATGTCAGGGTCTTGTCACGTTGTGGTCAATCTCAATTATCATCTGATGGAATTTCTTTCTCTGTATTTTGTACTGCAGGTACTACATTTTCAATGACATAATTATGCAACTAGAAAAACAAATTAAATAAGTAATCCTTCAAAATGTGGATTACTTTGGTATAAATTATATACCTGTTCTTAGATAAAGATGCATGATTGAAATTATACACTATCCCAACAAGTGCTTTTTAACATGCAAGATGGTAATGCCACATGGAAACACTTGTATGAAAAAGCTTTGTCATGGTTGTAGGTAGCCGGATCAACTTATTTGTCATTAATATTTTGTGTATAATGTCAAAAAAGAGCCAGAAAAATGAGCTAAGGTAGAAAGGCACTGGCTGGATTCAATTGGATGCAAATGCAATAGGCAGGAAATGGGGTTACCTTGATGGGGAAGTGGGGTTGTATACATGGACATTCGGAGGGGTGGGGATTAAGGACACTTAAGGGTCTACAGCAGGGTGTGATTTAGTCCCCCAAGCCCCAGCCCCGGATCAGCCACTGCCCTCCGCCTTCCAAAGTTAAAACATTCATAACGAAATGAGAAAAACTTACCCAAAACGGTGGAGATCGTTGCTGGACTTTTGAAACCTTATTCGTTGAGAATCTTAACAAGTTTTGAACGCGTCATAAGTATGACGGTCTTTAAGGAAGAACGCTAATATATTTTGCAGTGCAGTTACTTGCGGCAGTGTCACGTGGCAAGTCACGTACCATCGCATAGTAGTATCAGAAATCTATGTACAACAAGCTGTTTAGCTGACTATTGCATATTGCATATTATAGACACCGCAATTTTGCAGACTTTACAAAACAACAACTTTGGGAATAATGTGGGGAAATCCCAAGAAATGTTGACATCGCCGTCTTAATAACATGATACCCCACCAACTTCTAATTCTCGTTACCCGAAAACAGTGGTGGAACTTTAACGCTTTCTCCTTTATTAAGAAGGAGAAAAAGGAATAGTAATAATGAATACAAAATACCTTCCGTGAAGTAGTGTTGGTTGTTCAATAAAGTAATTGGCCAATGGAAAGCTCTGCTACGTCAACTACCTGAGTCTGTCTTCGGTATTATTAAAACATTGTTGTTTTTATTTAAGAGAGATGATCTGGCCAGGCATCTCCATTGACGAAGTGATATACATAACAAAAGACAACCTGCGCAAATCCTCAACAAAAGTGCCACTCCATTATAGTTGGGGCCATTTATGTACTCGGTTGTTTTATGATGCTAGAAACAATCCAAAACCATTTTTGAGTACTCAGAGTTATAGAGAGTAATTTTAGAATTTACATGTTTGTATAAAATTTTGTTTGATTTGAGTAATTTTTTGGGGGCCATGCTGAAAACGTTTGTGTATGATAAGTATTATTCGTGGACCTTGAATTGCAAATACATGATTACAAAAATTTGAAACATTTGCAACTATTGTTAAGTAAAACTAGGACACCTCCACTTATTAGGCAAATGCCCTATATCACGCTCATTTAATACTCAAAATAAATTGCTCCTCGTCACTCCGATGCACCGCGCACCTTCTCGACAGATATTCCTGGACCGCGGAAATTCACGTAGAAATCCCCAGACAATGTAAAAGTTTAAAAAAAATGTTGTTTATTGTCGTAAAACAAACGCTGCAGTTTGCCCTTATGGAAGACATCAGAACGCGGAATATTACGGGGAAATCCCCAGACAATTAAATATTTAAAAGTGCTTGGTTACTTAATGTCGTAAAACAAATGGCCCCAACCTCTTCCCCAGTTCTTTCGAGCAGTATTGTTATTACTTGATCCCACTACTCTCTCGGCCTGGAACGGAAATATTTATTTAAATGACACATTTAAAGGACAACTCCTTCTGTGACGTTTCTCTATGGTCCGATACACGGCTACTATGAATGTGTGCATGTGCCGCAGTAGGTTGGTCGTGATTAGGCCATCCGACTTTCAAATCGTACACACTGCAGGTAGAATGTCGTCGTGGTAAAACAAATTACACAAAATTTGACGTGTAAAAAATAATAATATATACATTATATTATGAAAATAATTGTTTCCTCTAAATAATATTAAACTGCTTTTCCATACTATTTGTTACGGAGCTCTGGAAGTGCCATCCTATATTCAGGATGTCGACATCCCGAGATAAATTATCTCAGGAAGACGACTTACTACTTTTAGGATTATTTCAGGATCTCAACAAGTCGGATGGCACTTCCAGAGCTCCGTAATCAGCATTGTTTCTCAGTAGAGTCTAAATGTGAGAACGTGCTAAACCCTGATAACAATACGAGGTTGACACTTTCGAGTACAGAAAAACAACTCCTGGAATATTACGGGGAAATCCCAGAAAAACTGTAGAGCATCAATCCGTTCAAAGGGGAAGAGGGCAACATTTTGTTTCGAGCCACAATTACTGGCCTGATGTGGCGGTGGGAGGGGTTGACTTCAGTGGGGCTTAGCACCATTAGTCATTGGTTATATGGCTGGTTATAATTATTTGGAAGTAATTTACTTCTTAGAATAGCAATATACGGTTTTAAACGTTAACGGGATAATAACAATTCACACGGATTATTCATCTGTAAGTAGAAATGCATTTAAAGAAATGAGTGAGTGTCCTATTAGGGCTCTTAACAGTCCATTACTGCAGGGTCACATGACCACTCACGTGTTGTGGCATTTAAAAGAAAAAATATAACAAAAGTAAAATAAATTAATGAAGTAGAACTTCCTTAACCTGCACAAAAAAATCTAAATGTTCGATGAAGTTTTAATATTTATTTAAGGAAATACACCTGTATAAAGGTCAAACCCCTGAAACATTGACTTTAGAGTAGGGGAGCCATGGGGTGTTTCACTTGGTAATGAAACCAAGGATCCCTCAAAAGCATATCCCTTCTTTTGTTTAATTTCTCATTCAGAGCTCTCACCAAGGATGAACATTCTCAAGATCTTGTGCACGCTTCTCTGCTGCCTCTTTCTCCAGGACAACCGAACGCTCTACTTCTTTGGCTATTTCTCCATCCGGTAAATTTAACAGGCCCGCTACTCCTTTTTAATTGAATAATTGTACCTCGTTGTCGCATGCAATGCACCGGGCACTTTGTAAAAAAGGGCCACTTTTGGAACAATTTCAAATCAATGTTATTTATTTATTTATTATTTTTATTTAAAAAAATTTAAACACTGCCCAAGAGAACAAGAAGCATGAGGGATGCCCAAGCTAAAGTTCATTATTACTGAGCAGGTGGCAGATTAATCAGATGATGATGAAAATTAGATTTGAAGGACTGACCAGATGGAACATTCACAACAGAGGCAGGTAAAGAGTTCCAGAGCCTGGCATAAGAAGCTAAAAAGGTCCTCTGATGCTGTGAGGTACGAGATTTTGGAATAACAACTGTATGTTGATGGGATGTATATATGTAGATGACTGCCTGGTAGAACGGAATGCTTTAAGCTGAGATAGTTTAATGAGACTGTCCAGTGGATGAGGCAGCAGAGAACTGAAATAGCTCAGAGCTTCCTGGATGCAAAATTTCCCTTGCACTTAAGCTGGAACAGACACTCTGTGAGCTACCCCCCCCCCCCCCCCCGTTAAGCGATTTTGAAGAGTTAAATGTTTTACCGCCGCCAAAGTCAGTCGGCAAATTGCATACAGCAAATTCCACCCGCAAGATTATGATTTCGCTACGGCCCTGCGTGAGCTCGCTTCGTACGCTGGTTTGGATTTCCTCCTCCCCACTCTGCTATCAAAATTGGTAGGGCATAATATCCAAACTAAGAATAAGGACAAAGATGCATGTAAATTACAAACGAAATAGCTAAAATGTTTAATGTTGAAAAAACGAAACACTGCAATGTGCCCCTTGGGGCGAAATCAGAACATGGAATAATCCGGGGAAATCCCTAAAAGATTTTGTAACGGATGCACATCTTCAACCTTGTCCCCAGTGCAGTATCAGTATTCTTTGATCCAACTGCTCTCTCGCCCAGGAAAAAAACAATTACAATATCCAAACATCTTGGATATTTAAATTAGGCGCATGGTAGCCAATGTGTTTTGGGTTGTAGACTGATATCCGGCTGCTTAATAAATTAGCGTGTGCTGAAGACCATTGTATACTCACCCATATGTCTTTGTTTTCTAAAAATTAATGTTGGATTTATCTTTCCTTAAAACAAAAAAAATCCTCCACAATGGTAAATTGCTAGAAAGGCATTGCTTCTGAATTAATTTTGTAATAAAAAATAGCAACTGTCATAGATTCCAACTCTGTACCCTTAACATTAGAGGCGTGTTAACCACTATACTACCAAGTCATTCGAAAACCTTGCTTGGGATTATCTATCACCCATGACCTACCCATACCCCTCCCACTGACCGTTTTATCCCTACATTTGTTATAATACAACAATTTATGTTTATACATTTTTTAAATTGTTTTTTTGAATACGCGAAAAAACCTGTGAATTTCGAAGTATTTTGTTTTGTGCTATACACGATAATGGGTATACGGACACAGAACAAAAACAGATCTTCATAGGCTGATGGGGGTGTCTTTAAAAGAACAATAAAAAGGAAAACAAGTAAGCTCTGAGTAGGCCCCCTAGTTTTTTATGGGGTGATCATTATTTGTGTGTGTGTCGGGGGGGGGGGGGGCATTGCCATTACTGTACATTTCACCACGCCCCCTCGGATGGGCGCCGACCATGACAGGTCTGCATGATGAACCATTATCCTGTCTTTTGTTATCTTATATTATTCTTATATTATAAGAGGGTAACTCTCAAACCTCTTTAGTGTTTGTCGTAAGTGTTCGCCGGCTCCGGACTTACCCCCAGCCGCGTGGAAAAATACCAAGAGTGTCTTGGCTGCCCTTGGAAATTCCCGAACGTGCGTGTTTCCCGACGGGTGCTGTCTGGTACATCTTTTATTCGCGTAATACCATGACATCATTGACCGCCGTATCTCCGACATCGAACAGCCGTCTGCGTCAGGTCCCTGTATTCTCGATCTCATAACAAGCTATAAATTACCTGATCATGATCGGGCTGTGAGTGTGGCTTCATGTAAAATTGTGTGGCGTCGGGGTATACCAATTGACCACTAGGACCCACGGTAAAAAAAATCAGGCCCTTTTGTAACTATCCAAAATGCTCACAGTTTCAAGGAAGTCAAGGACCCCACGTCATGATATTGGACCATTTTTACACAGTCCCTCAATCATAACATACACAAATTAAATGGGAGTGGGCCCATAAAACGTCTCATCCAAAGTTAAACGTCTCATCCAAAGTTGAACACCTCACGGTCAAGCCACTGAACGGGGGACACGGGTGGGGGCTGGGCGTGAGAAATGTTGACGGCAGGGTACACGTGAAAAATCCCCCACCCCTCAATGTGGCTACTAACACCAACGAATTCGTGAATTTCCAGTTCTTCCAATGTTCTTCCAACGTGAATTTCCAATGTCCATCAACAAGGCCCTGCAATGACAAACCGTTGCCCTTGAAATTGCAAGACTTTTCAAACCCGACTTCTCCTACGGACAATTTTATTTTGCGTGCTCAAGAGTCACATTCCAAAACTCCCTATATAATGCTTCTAGTCTACAGTGCCACCTCCCGAAACAATTTACCCATAAGTGCTCATTCCCACAAACCTCATAATATCAACCCTACATATTCTATTTCACATAATCATAACCTACTTCCTATGTTTACATGCTATCAGATACCCGATCATGATCGGGTAACTCAGCTTGTACATATTAACATAATGCCATGAATATGAGGAAGGAGGTTAAGCTCATGTGACAGGACTTGTGACCGGACCAGGCTATAGCACGTTACGTGAAAGGCTGTGGTGCACATTACAGCCGATGTGAATGAATTGTTATTCGGCTGTTCTGATATGTAGCTGACTCACATAGCACAATTCATGTCATGTCGTTGACGCTCTGTGAGAATTGTGGACGTTTGCTATCTGTGGACGTTTGCTATCTGTAAAAGCAATATGAAATTTGATTACATCGAGAAAATAATCAAAAATGGTTTCAAAACCTATGGCGGTTTCATCGCCAGACACCCGTTTCCATTTCTACTCTTGCCGGTTCTGTTGGCTGGGGCACTGGGCGCTGGCTTCATGTTCCTTACGGAGGAACAGAGTGTCGAAAATCTGTACACACCGGAAAATGGGCAGGCGAAAACAGATCAGAAAACGGTGGAAGAGCTTTTTGCAGAACATGGCGACAACGATACATTAGTGACCCATCTTACAAGGCTTGGCCGGTCAGGGAATATAATCATACGGAGGAAAGATGGCAGGAACATCCTGACCAAAACTGTCATGAAGGAAATCTTAAATCTACATGAGACTATCATGAACATCAGCATCCTACACAACGATGAGGAATACACATTTACTGATCTTTGTGTTAAATGGAATGATGTTTGTAATGAGAATGCCATACTCTCTGTGTACAACTACGACTCGTCCATGGTTCCAACGACCACTCTAACTTATCCTCTCTACAATTTGAATGACGGCACATTTTTCTACCTCGGTGGAGGACTAGGAGGGGTAAAAATCAAATCAGATTCAACAGATGAGGTAGTTTCAGCAGAGGCTTTGCAACTATCTTACATCTTACGATATGAAGACAGCATGGATGATCAACGAAGTGCGCTGTGGGAGGACAAGTTTCTTGAAGTCGTCGAAGCCTTCACTACGACTGAGATCAAAGTTACTCGTGAAGTATCCAGCACACTTGAGACTGAGTTGGATAAAGCAAGTGCTAATGTCATCATAGACTTCAGCATCACTTTCACTCTTTTGATCACCTTTAGCATCTGGTCCTGTGTGATGTTTGACTGGGTTAGAAGTAAACCGTGGCTGGCCGCTTGTGGTGTACTGTCTGCCGGCTTAGCTGTGGTGTCTTCGTTTGGCCTCATGAGCTACATCGGTGTACCTTACATTAATGTTGTAGGCTCCATGCCATTCCTTATCCTTGGTGAGTGAATCTAAATATGTATGGTTTAAACAGAGGACTGGTATTTTATTCTAAATGTATCGATAATGACTTCAAACAAAAATTATGGTCACCCTTACAACCTAACAACAAAGGCCTTTTAGTGTCACTTTAGTAAAAGTCACCAATCCGTTATTACGGATTCACAATCCCATATAACGGATTCATAATACATTAATACGGATTCACAGTCAGTTTATCAGTTATTACGGATTAGGATTGTGAATCCGTGATATACTTCAGTGGCAATGGCTTTCTTACCTAATCTCAATTTTTTTTTTTATATTTAGCCAAATTTTATCAAAATTTGAAGTGATATTGACTATCAACCCAAACCATTATTATTATTGAATTGACCCATAGGGCCTATCTGACTCATTGGGCAAGAAAACGCCACAATATACGCACAAAATATGAAAATTACTAAAACAAAATTGGATTTAAGATTTTAACAGCCGCCATGTCGGATTTCCAAAATGCATTGAGAGTGGTCCCTTGACTCAGTTTTGCCTAGATCAGTGCTTGGAAGTTCTAAAAACACGTGTATCGCGATACGTGGTTTTGTATCGTGATGCATATTGTGGCATTTTTGTATCGCGATAATTGATGCATCGGTGAATCGTTATACCCCTAATGAACACTCAACACAGGGGATTTGAGTATGTGTGGGACCGAAAGAATGGCAAGGAAAAATCAACAAATTTGAGCATGATCTTTCAAAGCGTTCAGGAGATGAGTAGTATGTCAGATGAGGGTCCTAGCTCAAATACCCAAAAAAGGGGCGTGGATGGATGATGAGTGTTTAAAAGGGGGGGTGGTGTTGTGGTGTTGATGACGTCATAAGATGTTTGATGACGTCATAAGATGTTTGATGAGGTCCTAAGATGTTGATTAAAAAATGGTATTAAAAAAAATATAGAAAAAAAGATATTGAAAATCGGAGTTAAAAAACTGAAAAAACGAATAAAGATTATGTGGATAAATAATTAAAAAACGATGACGACAAAATATTTATCGCTATGGAGATTGGATGAATTGAAAAATTTTGCGCGCGAGCATAGACCAATAATTGTTGTGCAAGACAGTAGAACAAATAGAGTTAATAAACGGTCTTGGTACGAGGCGGTAAAAAATATATAGAACGCCACAAACCAACACCATTGTATAAATTAAGTTTAGCTCAACTTAAAGAATATAATAAGAATAAATAATATTGTTTTATCCGAACGATACAGCGGGAGAAGAGAGCACATAAAAAAAGACTATATTCTCGCCATTAAAAGGTTTCGCGGGTTAGAACCCGAGTTGAGATTTGACGAAACCACCCGTTGACGGTGGAAGATATTTACGTCAACGAAGAATGGTCGTACCGATCGGTCATAGCAAAGAAGAAGATTTAAACATTTTTTGGGAAGCTGCGAAGCCAAAGATTATCGAAAAGTTTTCTTTAGACTTGCAAGAATTTACATCATTTAAGTTTATGGTCTATATACGTATTAAATTATGTAAAGATAGACCAGACGGTACTATCGATTATGTTGAACCAAATTTACATAATAATGCGCAAGTTGTTTTATTAAATTTGGATGGTATTGAAAATGTATTCGATACTGTTTTTTCACAAATTCAAGAGTCTTTAGAAAGATATACGCACAACGGTTCTGGATGGACCGTAGATCGTATTGTAGGTATGAGTATTACCATCGCGAGATATCAACCTTTGAGAGGTGGTTCTTATATCGAGTTATGCGAATACATAAAAAACAAAAAAGCGTGCATCAACGTAAAAAACAAAGACGATGATTGTTTGCGGTGGGCGTTACGTAGCGCTCTTTTTCCTGCAAAAAAATTCTGATAGAACTTCTAGCTATCCGACGGAAGATGATTTAAATTTTGACGGTATCGATGCTCCAACTCCAATGAGTCAGATTAAAAAAGTAGAAAAACAAAACAAGTTGGCATTAAACGTTTTTGGTTACGAAACAAAATCAATCGTAGTTTATAAACTTAGCGATCAACCCGAAAATATAGATCGTGTTAATTTATTATTAATTCATAAAGAAAATAAATCGCACTACGTTTGGATTAAGGATATAAATAAATTACTTTACGACCAAACGAAGCATAAAGAACGTCAACACTATTGCGTGAGATGTTTACACGGTTACTCAATGGAAGCGTATCTTCAAAATCACATAAAAATGTGTAAGGGAATCAACGACAGACCAACAGCGATCGTCATGCCAGAAAAAGGTAAAAACGATACGATAACATTTTTAAATTTTCATAAAAAGGTGAAAGTTCCTTTTGTTATATACGCCGACTTTGAAAGTATTATTAAAAAGATTGACGATGTGAATACGACGTGAATACGATGTGAATACTGCAAGAACACGTTGTTTGTGGTTATTCGTACGTAGTCGTTTGGTGCGACGGTCAAACTTTTCCCCCCGTTGTATACCGAGGAAAAGATGCCGCTGAGCATTTTTTAAACGAATTACAAAAAGAAGTAGAAAACATCAACGAGATATTTAAAAACCCAAAGAAAATGGTTATGTCGAGAGACGATGTAGAAGATTATAACTCTGCTAAAAAGTGTTGGATATGCGAAAAAGGATTCTTTGGAGACGATAACAAGTTTAGAAAAGTACGCGATCATTGTCACATCACTGGGAAATATGGAGGAGCATCACACAATAGTTGTAACTTGCAACTAGGTTTAAAGCCTTATAAAACAGTTATTCTGGTCGTATTTCATAATTTGCGAGGATACGACTCTCATCTCATTATGCAAGCCGCGAGTCAAACACGAGGAAATCTAACGTGTATCCCGAACAACATGGAAAAGTATATTTCTTTTTCAATCGCGCAACTGCGATTTATCGACAGCGCTCAATTTTTACTTGCTTCGCTCGATAAACTCGCAAAATCAAATGACGTTGATTCTTTTTCAATCACCAAAAAGTACGAGCACGGTCGAGAAAAACTTGAACTTGTTTTACAAAAGGGTATTTATTGCTACGAGTACATGGACTCTTTCGAACGTTTTGAAGAAACTAGTCTTCCTTTGAAAGAATCTTTTTATAGTAGTTTGAACGACGAACGCATTACGGAAGAACAATACAAGCACGCAAAGAACGTCTGGAACAAGTTTGAATGTAAAAATCTAGGAGATTATCACGATCTGTACGTGCGTATGGATACTTGTTTATTGGCAGACGTTTTTGAAAATTTTCGTACCACTTGCATGAAACAATACGAGTTGGATCCAGCTCATTATACCAGCCCAGGATTGAGCTGGGACGCTCTGCTTAAACATTCGAACGTCACTTTAGAATTGTTGACGGATTACGACATGCATTTATTTATAGAAAAAGGTACTAGAGGAGGAACGTGTATGGTAAGCCAGAGATACGCGAAAGCAAACAATGAATACTTACCCGATTACGACCGATCGAAACCTTCGAGTTATATACAATATTTAGACTCGAATAATTTGTACGGCTGGGCGATGAGTCAACCTCTTCCTATCGGGAAATTTAAATGGTTATTGAGAGCCGCGATTAAGTCGTTAGTATCGAAGGGAATAGACATGAATTCGAATCAAGGCTACATTTTAGAAGTGGATTTAGAATATGTTAAAGAATTACACGATTCTCACAATGCATTTCCACTCGCGCCAGTGTCGTTGGTGGTACCGAAAAAATGGATGTCGCCGTATCAGCTCGAGCTATTAAACGACAAACCAGCACCAAACGTGAAAAAATTAGTTTTAAATGTATACAATCAATCAAAATACGTGCTTCATTCTCGTAATTTACAATTGTATTTACAACTCGGTATGAAACTAACTAAAATTCATCGCGTTTTAAAATTCGATCAAGCGCCTTGGATGGAATCGTACATTAATTTAAACACGAATTTGAGAAAAAATGCAACGTCAGATTTTGAAAAAGATTTGTACAAACTCATGAACAATGCAGTATTTGGAAAAACGATGGAAAATGTACGAAAGCGTGTCAACGTGAATTTGAAGCCTCTCAACGATGAAAAAGCAGAAAATCAAATTCGTAAATTAATCGCGAAACCAAATTTTGCCGAGGTTAAGATTTTCGATCACGATCTAGCGGCGATTCACATGCATAAAACAAAACTCGTACTCAACCGCCCCGTATACGTAGGAATGAGCATACTGGATTTATCTAAACATTTAATGTATGATTTTTATTACAATCATTTAAAAAACAAGTACAAAGACAAGTGTAATCTACTTTACACGGATACAGACAGTTTATTACTCGAGATTCAAACGAAAGATGTTTATAAAGACATAAAAAAAATAAGCATTTATACGATTTTAGTAATTATAACAAAGATAATTTTTTATATTCTGAAGAGAATAAAAAGATCATTGGTAAAATGAAAGACGAGACTGCAGGAACTATAATCTCTGAAAATGTCGGTTTAAGACCAAAAATGTATTCGATACTTTTAGAAAATGAAGAATCTTTAAGAAAAGCCAAGGGCGTTAAAAAGACAATTTTACACGAGCATTTTAAACAAGTTTTATCTCAAAATAATACGCTTTATCACTCTATGAATTTTATTAGAAATGAAAAACATAGATTATATACAACGCGAGTAAAAAAAATATCATCATGTCCTTTAGACACAGAGAGATATATTTTAGTAAACGGAATACAGATGTAAAAGTCTTTGTGCGAGCGAGCTTTTTCGGTATCGTAAACACAGGAATCTGTTTCGATATAAAAAATTTAAGTTTGCCGTTGACATAGCGTCAATTTATCAACCAAAAAAAACACATTAATGTAATAATAAATATGGCGAGTATTTACGGACCTTCTCGTAAAAGCAAAAGCGACAATTATAACGCAGAAAAAAATCCATCTATTTACGAACATACTGGACACGTTGAAGCAAGTGAACTTTTACAAAATCATGATAAAAAAAAATTCTTACGAAGAAGCAAACTTTGAAATAAATTGGGTTAGTAATTCAAATTTGTAAAAAATTAATGTTGATAGTTTATCATATTATTCAGTATATACTAAATTACATAGGGGTTCTAATATTTCTTATTCCTTCGTGAAAACTGAAAAAAATTACAAAGGTCACGTGAATCGAACGAGGGATATTAATTTCCATATTTTTGATAATAACTTTAGTTTTTCAATGAAACCCCGCACCATTTAGATTATGAAGTTTGCTACATTTCAGAAAATAGAGATAATTTCAAAGTTTTTGTACAGGCGAGCTTTTTTGGTGCTGTAAACACAGGAATCTGTTACGATATAAAAATTAAAAGTTTTCCGTTAGTTTAAAAATTATAATCTTTTATTATTAATAGAATAATGAGCATCTCTACAGAAACAACGAGACTTTATCCAATTGTATCCTCTATAGATACTTCTAACAATGTCCATGATGTAAACGTGAACGCGTTTCGTTTGCAAAAAATCGACGACATTCAACAAGAAATTTTAAAAGAGAGAAACGAGCGCGAGGCCGTATATAAAAAATATAATAAAATCATCAAAACTTGTTCAGTCGTAGAAACGGTGGCGGAATTGGGCTGTATGGGAGCAGGAGCCGTTGGAATCGCAAGCATCGCCACCGTCGTATCAGCGCCGATCGGATACGCTTTAGAAGGACTGGCTTTAGCGCTGGGTGGTGTAGCCTTCGCCGCCAGATACGCGAAAAATAAACTATATAAAAAAGCAAAAAAACACGACGAGATTAGAGTTTTAGCAGAAAGTAAACTCAACACCGTCGAGAACCACGTTTCGAAAGCGATCGAAGATGGTCTTATAAGTCAAGAAGAATTTAATTTAATCTGCCAAGAGCGAGACAAATTTTGTCAAATGAAAGAAAACATTCGAACTAAATTTACGCCTAAAAATGTCATCGTCGACGATAATCAAAAAGACGTCAAACCCGTCGTCGACAAAGAAAAACAAAAAAAACTCATAGAAGAACTTTTCAATTTAAACTAAACTTTACGATAGAAAAATCATACGATGAAAAACCCGCTTCGCGAGTATCGGCGGAGCGGGTAATTACAAATGATAGACCACCCCCGTATAATTCTATATATATATACATACGCTATAAACGAGTTGTTTTATTTACACTATAAACGAGGTGGGTTTTTTTCAACCAACTCTTTCATCACCAGATTATAATTTCGTCTAGCTTTTCCTTCAAGGCGCTTTAAAAAAATTAATTCTAATACATTACCGCATTTCGTACATAAATTTGCCTGTGATTTTGTTCCAATTTTACATCTTCGACACGCAACCGGTATACTTCTTCCGTGTCGAACGCGCCACTGCTGTTGCGCGCAAAACACGTCGGCCATTCGCACGGAATAATCGTTTTCGATAAATATTTTCTCGTCATCGTCTTTTCATTATTTATCCACATAATCTTTATTCGTTTTTTCAGTTTTTTAACTCCGATTTTCAATATCTTTTTTTTCTAAATTTTTTTAATACCATTTTTTAATCAACATCTTAGGACCTCATCAAACATCTTATGACGTCATCAAACAGCTTATGACGTCATCAACACCACAACACCACAACACCACCTCCCCTTTTAAACACTCATCATCCAACCACGCCCTTTTTTGGAGTATTTGAGCTAGGACCCCCATCTGACATACTACTCCATGCGATAGGATTTTCGTTGGTAATGTGTACAATGTCATGTGAATTATTCTAGAGATATTATTGTTACCTCCGAAGGTGTCCGGAGGTAATGTA
This sequence comes from Zoroaster sp. YZ-2022, assembly GCA_029582265.1. Classification (NCBI taxonomy): domain Eukaryota; kingdom Metazoa; phylum Echinodermata; class Asteroidea; order Forcipulatida; family Zoroasteridae; genus Zoroaster; species Zoroaster sp. YZ-2022. The sequence continues at coordinate 36,863,237 of CM055818.1, forward strand.
ACCACCCCGTGTGTATGTGTGTGTGTTTGGGTGTGTGGGTGTTTCTATAATCGCTACCTTGTGGAGTCCTATAACAAAAGGGATAGACAAGAACAATTGGTCTCCACATGGTAATTTTAAAGGACTCCATGCTCCACAAGAAAATTTGTGTACAAACCCTATGAGAAATTGTTATGTACACGGAAAGAACAATATGTCTCCACAAGCATGCATATTTGAGAATGTGTGTGTGGGTTCTTTGTTATTCGTTGTCCTCGGAAGACGTCCTGCACAAAACCAATGGAGATTTCTTCAAAAAGAGTCCAAACAACAGAGGAACAATAGAGGTCCTCAGACGTCTTGAAATGCACGACTGTGTGTGTTGGGGGGGGGGGGGTGTAAGTGTTACATATGCTATGTGGACCTGAGAACAAAAGATGTCCACACAATGTAGGTTCTTGAGACGTTATGTTGACTTACATACGTCCACACAAGGTGTTCACGAATTATAAAATCTTAATTTTCTCAAAAAGGAAGAATTTTAGTATGTCGTTATCAGTCGCAAAATGGAGTAGATTATTCAAGGTAAAGACTGAAAAAATCCGCACCAAAAAGAATCATCAGTGCAAATGGCAATGGTTTGAAGAATGTGTTTTTCTTAACTACACGAGAACAAAAGAATATCCACATAGGGTGTGTAACACAAACATAGGGAAATTGACGACTTCTAGGAATTTGTTTATCTGAAATTCTGCCCATAAATATAGTATGGATGTATGAACCAAAAAAGTAGAATCCTATAAATAGTGATGCACAATGTACCCCTATGGTATTTATTATTGTATCTCAATGTTCTGACTTTTCCAATAAACTTTCCGCTTTGCAGTGGTAAATATAGGAACATGCAGATTTTTATTCCGACTTTACATTGTGTGAACCATGAAAAACATCAAAATATAACCTTCATTCCCATTTCCACAGGTATTGGAGTGGACGACATGTTCATTATGTTGGCTGCCTGGCGACAGACTGACGCCAGGTTACCAGTGGAACAACGCATGCGCCATGCCTTCTCTGAAGCTGCCATGTCCATTACAATTACATCCATCACAGACGCACTGGCCTTCGGTGTTGGCGCCATTACTTTCTTCAGATCCGTGCGAATATTTTGCATGTATACGGGAGTGGCTGTAATCTTCGACTACTTATATCAGATAACTTTCTTCGGTGCCTGCATGGTGCTGACTGGCCGACGTGAGGCAGCTAACCGGCACTGTATGTCGTGTCTCAAGGTCAGATCTAAGGAGGAATCGACGTCTAAGGCGTACACCATATTCTGCGCCGGTGGTTCATCTCAGCAACCATCTGACCGGAATATTGGAGAGACCAATGACCATGCCTTAATGTTATTCTTCAAGAATTATTACGGACCCTTCATCACGAGATGGTGGATGGTGGTATTCATTGTATTACTATATGCTGGCTACTTGGGAACCGCCATCTATGGATGCACACAGGTTCAAGAAGGTCTCACCCTTCGGAATCTTGCCCGGGATAACTCTTATGCAGCTGACTACCTAGATGATGAAAGTGCTTACTTTACGAAGTATGGTCCTCAAGTTGAATTGGTGTTTACCGAGCGGAGAGAAGTCTGGAATTCAGTTGTACAAGATTACATGGAACAAACATTAGCGAAGATGGAGGCCAGTGAATATACCTACGGTAAAGACCACAATCTCTCTGTATCCTGGCTGCGAGACTATCTTGATTTTCTGGAATTAATTGATCTTAACGAACCAAACCAGACCCAGTTCATGGACACTCTCCGAGAGAACTTCTTAATTATTCCAGCCTTCCAAAAGTACTCTCTTGATGTTGTTTTCAGTGATGATAACACGAGTATTGTGGCTTCACGTTTCTTTGTGACAACGAAAGATTTAAACTCCACAGACAAAGAAAGATTTATGATGACTGACCTAAGGCAAATCGCTGAGGATGCTGAGCTACCCGCCATAGCTTACCATCCTGCATTCATCTTCTTTGATCAGTACATTGCTATTTTGCCAAACACGCTGCAAAACCTGGGAATCGCCGTCGGCGCCATGTTGATTGTGGCGTTGTTGATGATCCCCAGTCCCATCTGTTCTATCCTAGTCTCTCTCTCCCTAGCCTCCATCGTCGCAGGGGTGGTCGGATTCATGACCCTTTGGCAAGTCAACCTCGATTCCATCGCAATGACCAACCTCATTCTCTGCGTAGGTTTCAGTGTGGACTTCTCTGCACACATCAGCTATGCCTACATCTCAGCAAACAAAGGCTCCCGTCGCGAGAGCGTCATCCAGGCACTTTACTCCCTTGGTATGCCTATCGTACAGGGATCCCTCTCCACTATACTTGGCGTCATAGTTCTTGCCTTTACAGACTCATACATCTTCCGAACATTCTTCAAAACCATGTTCCTTGTGATCTCCCTCGGTGCCTTGCATGGACTTCTTTTCCTCCCCGTTTTCCTCATGCTCATAATTCCTGTAAAATCTTGCAGGGTAGAGGATTCTAACGAGGATATGCGCGAAGGTCGTGTCATCAACAGCCCACACGAGAGTCCAAGAAAATTCATGGATAAGGGCACGAATCCCTTAAGCAACTCCCCTCAAATGCAGGCCCACAATATGTCCATATACCCTCAGAGACCGGTAACTATACCATTTACCAGCAGTGGAAGCGGTGTCGATCCTCTTCCCTCCGATCCTTTTTAAGCTTGGTGCTTTCTGAAACCGTCTGTATTCTGAGAGCAAGGCCTATGTCATCTCAAAGCATGAGACAAGACAATTTTGATCGCATTAAAGATAAACAGCCGAACTGATTTTCAAATCTTTTGTTTTTGGGCAAATTGTTTATTAAAAACAAACAAAACAAATACAAGAACGGGCTGGGGGAGGGAGACCACCTCCCTTCGCCATCTCCTTGGCTACATGCCTAAAGTGTACAGCGAATGTGTTTCGATTACATAGACACACACATGGAAACATTGATAACGTAGAAAACAGTGCTCACTAATATATTTGTAAGAAACATGCTATATTATACACAGATTACTTGCCACAAAAGCCCTTGAAAGTGGGAAAAGGATGTTAGCTACCAAGACACAACTGTAAAGAAATATAATGTTAAAACTATAATGTAAATGTATAATTATGGTGTGTCAAGGCTGACTGGTTGAGTGCATCTGATTTGTGTTCTGATGGTTGAGTCGTCAGAATGTGGGTTCGAATCCTGGTTGCGATCATGGTATTTGTGTCCTTGAGAAAGACACTTTATACTGCACATTACTTCTCATTACCCATGAGTATAATGGGTACCCGTGAGGGTAGAGGTTGATACCGTATTTGAAAAAGCGACTACAGTGCTATACTTCCCATGGAGATATGACATGAATGATATTGGCCCAATGACCAGTGATAATGTTAAGCACATTGAGACATTTTGTTAGAATACACTTTTTAAGAATTAAATATTAAATATTATTATGTAAACAAATATGTTAATATGGGGGAACACATGTAGGGACACCATTATGGTATATCATGGTGATTCAGCCCCCAAATTAATGCGGATGAACACAGTGGCAAAATGTAGGACTTGAAGACAAACCTTAACAATAACAGTAAATGTCAATTTATTCTGTGATACTCCGGGTAATTAACACAAATCCACGGAGAATAATCAGTACTGAGTTACATCATAGTCGAAATAATCCACAGTAGAAACATCCCCCATGTAGAAAGCAAAGTCGAAACCAAAGTTGAAACCCAAGTCGAACTAAAGTTGAAAACAAGTCAAAACCTCAATTGCCTGGAATGAATAGTAAAAGCAAGTAAATACACAAACAGCAACATTGACTACAGATCACATAGCTAACTTAATACCCATGTGTAACAGGTACGAGCGCGGTTAGTTAACTCGACACCAGGACATAATTAATTTTATACAAGGTGACGCTTTGACTTGTATTAAAATGGATAATTTGTTTATTCTTTTCCCGCTACTAGTGAAGGGATACGATTAACGCTGTATATAATATAAGTGGGATAGGTGTTTTTGGTAAACTACGCCAAATAAAATAATAGTACAATAAAAAAATTAAATACAATGAAAATATAACAATGAAAATATAACAATGAAAATATAACAATGAAAATACAACAATGAAAATACAACAATGAAAATACAACAATGAAAATACAACAATGAAAATACAACATAAAAATGAAAATAAATGAAATGGCCTATCTGGTGTCGAAACTCATACGGCGGAACGGGAATTGGCGATGGTAGCTGGAAGACGAAAGTTGGATGACGAGAAACAGTTCTTGTGGGGAAGGAGGGGCTTGTAGGACTTTAGTTGCAGATGAGGGTTGAAGATGGAGACACTTGAAGCGAAAACAGCTCCTTATCCTTGATCAGGGGATAGGAGACTGTTTTCGTAAATTATCAATTGATGAACGATGATCTGTCCTGCAGGCTCTTTGTAGATTTGCTCGGCCTAGAGCAGGACAGGGATAAATATATGTAAGTAGTGATGATGTAGGTCGGGCGCAATCCAAATGAAGTTGTCCGACAGAGGTAAAATGAAAACGGTGAAGAAAATACACTCTCCTCTGTCGGTGTCCAGTGGCCAAGTGATACAAAATATTAACTTAATAAAATAAGAACAAAAAATTATACAATAAAAAATATACTACAGCTTAGGCCTAATCTTGAAACAAACAAGTCAATAAAAAGTAACCTTGCTTGCGAAATGTGTGTGGTCCTATAGCCACTCCACACTAGTCAGTAAAGTGGCTACAAGGACATTTCAGCAAGACCAGTGCCCAAGGCAAAATGACCAGTCATGAGTTATAATCAAATTAGTGTTGCAAAGCACTACACCAAAAACAAGTCATGAAACTATTAAAACATGAAAATGGCTTTTACTTTTAAGCCATTAGTTTAACTTGCCAGTGAATTAAAGAATCAAAGTGAATATCAAAAGATTATAAAGAAAACAATAAAGTAAAATCAAAGAAATGTCAATCATAGCACAAACTAAATATCAGCTTGAATAAATGCAGAAATCAATTAAATCAATTAAATCAAAGAAACTTATAATGCAAGAACCAGTCCTTGCCTTTTATAATACTAAACAAGAATCAAAAAGTCAGATTTGGAATAAAGCTATTTCTAAATCTTGGAACATTGAAACAAATAAATCACTCAACCTAGCAAGGCCAGTTGAGGGTGGAAGATGGACCAAATTGCCCAAGGGGATATTTAACTGCACTTAAATAACATATGGTTCTGGACAAAGCAAGGACAAGTGGCTGTGTATACAATAACCCAAAAACTGATGTACAAGCTTATTGTTCAATGCTTTGACTCCAAAGTGATTATGTGACCAGAGAAACACAGTAAAGGCATGGTGATGAAATAATAAAATATACATGTGCACTAAAACATGTGAAAGGAACATGAAAACCTTGGGAAGAGTTTCAGAACATAATGTAAAAGATGAATGTACCCATTCTCATGGTATTGGGTAACGTAGACATTAAATTAAATCTATTCAAGAAAAATCCAGTTCCAGTGTAGAAGATAATAAGACAAAATGCAATCTGCATTTTGCAGGCAATCAAAAGTAAAAAGAGCATGGAAAACTTAAGTCACAATTATTATATCAAACAGAGCTTTAAATAAAAACTATTTTTGTTGAACTTAATTAATATTAAACCCTAAAAGAAACTAGCATCACAACACAGAAAACGTACAGTGATTGTTTAAAGTCAATGAAAAACGACATCCGGTCTAAACTTTAGATAAAGAATGGAATCTTAAGCCTAATAATAATAATAATAATGTATAGATTTATATAGCGCACGTATCCACCAACTAAGTGGCGCTCAAGGCGCATTATATTATTATCCCTGCTCATAAGGCTCATAAGGCTCATAAATCATTCCTGAAACCATCTCAGCTCCCTGGGGAGTATACAGCTCAATTGCTGCCATTTCTAGCGCATATAGAGCAAACCATCTCTGCCTTCACAGGTACCCATTTAACCCCTGGGTGGAGAGAAGCAATTATGGTTAAGTGTCTTGCTCAAGGACACAGGTGTCACGGCCGGGGCTCGAACCCACACTCTGCTGCTGGCAACACCAGAACTTGAGTTCAGTGCGCTAGACCGCACGACAATCCACTTTACGTGCATTATACAACACACGGGACCTACGGCTTTACGTCCCATCCGAAGGACGAAGCAATTATGGTTAAGTACCTTGCTCAAGGATACAAGTGTCACGACCGGGGCTCGAACCCACACCCTGCTGCTGGCAACACCAGAACTTGAGTTCGGTGCGCTAGGAATACAAGTATGAAATAAAGTAAAATCAAACTCACCTAGAGCAGGACAGGGATAAATATATATGTAAGTAGTGATGATGTAGGTCGGGCGCAATCCAAATGAAGTTGTCCGACAGAGGTAAAATGAAAACGGTGAAGAAAATACACACTCCTCTGTCGGTGTCCAGTGGCCAAGTGCCAGAAAACTTGCTTTGGTCACTGACCTCTGGCCAGCTCTTCCTCAATGCCCTATGATTGGTTGCAAAGCCTGCTACCAATCACCCACTTACCACTCACCAGTCCAGCACCCATCCCTAGACTCGCCCTAGTCCTAGTTGGACATAGGGAAACTAGGAAAAAATGGGGGCCTGCAATTTCATCCCATTACACATGTATAAAGCATGATTCACACAGTCCATGAATGCGTACACGTACAGTACATGACTTAATTTTGTATGTCAAAGACAATCGCAAAAGAGAAGTACAATTTCCCACACAAATCGTGAATATAACAACCAAGAAATACTCACTGGGAGTTATTTGGATAAAGCTCTCCTATATTGGGAACATAACAATCATGGCGAAGCCATGTTCACACTTTAAATAAAAGAGAAATCGAGAGGAAAAATACAGGGGAGTGCGTCCGTACCACTCCGAAAAAAGACCGAAAAAGTCACCAAAGATGTCCATCTACATTTAACTACGCCAATGAATAGTTCACTATAAACATCCATCCACGCTATATTATAAAGATTAGCCATTACATTGTAAAAATATTAAATACTATTTTGTATAACAATTACGAAACACAGATACAGTTTATGAATCAGGTCAGTTTTAAAACAAAACTTAGAGCTACTCATTTAAATACAATACAATACATGCAACACACAGTCTAACCAATCTTTGTAACTCTATGAATGTGTGCACCAATTAACAAAGAGGTCGCACTCGCATTCCCTACACACATAATAGCTATATTGGCAGCTATTTAATTAGGGTTGGTTTCAAACTAATCACATACATAACGGTGTGAGTTGCGGTGTCCGACCATTCCTGTGTCAGCTACGTTGTTGTTTCGTTCTTTCGTTGGTTGTTCGTTTTGTTTATGTTTATTTGCATGTCTGTTTTATCCACTTGTAAGTATGGGTGCTCACAGTGTGGGAGTGGGGAAGGGGTGCTCTCAAGTGTTGACATTAGGAGGAATCATTTCCAACTGCTCTTTCACTGACTTTTTAAAAATCTTATCTTTACTTTGTACATAATGTTACTGTATTTGCCTAGAATTTTAATTTTAATTTATAATGATCGCCCTTTGAACATCATTTGCAGGTGGCGTCAAACTCTGCAAGAGAACTTCCCTATGATATTGTGATTATTGATACAGTTATTAAAAACAACTGATTGATTCAAATATATGGGGTTGTCTCTATACTGGAAGGATAACATTTATTATTTATGTAAAATTATTTCAAGAAATCGGTGTCATTAATTGATTCAAACATCTTTTTCCCTCCCCAAGTTTGAGTTACTGTTATAGTTTAACTAATGTAATATGTTAATTATGTATACTTATCCCCCATTTGACAATTGGGCCCATGAACACCATAGAAGAATACAGTTGATTGACACCACGCCATTGTGTTATTTTGTTCTTAAATTAGAGCGCCTCTTGCCAATTTGTTGATCAGCATACATGTACATTTACCACACTAGGACTCCACCCCTTATGTTTACCCTATAAAAATAGCTATTGAAAGTCCATGTTGATAGTGATGTGATCTGGATGTATTTTATGTACTGTGATTGGCCATCGTTTATGAATGGCCAAAGGTCATTTAGAAAGTGCATACGTATTGGCCTGGGCCCATATTCATAAAAGCCTGCTAAGCCTAGTTGGCTGCTAGTTTAGCAGGGTTTTATGAATATGGGCCCAGGTCGCCGAAACCCTATTGTTTTCGTTCGATTATTTTTCTTCTTGTTTCCGCCAAAACCCTATATGTTTAACATGTGAAAGATGTCGATGAATTATGTCATACTTAGCATCGTCACATCAATACAAACATGCACCATATGAAAGCCCATAATGTTAATTAGTGTCTAAAACAAAGTACGTCATCATAACGTCAGTAAATATCACGTTATTCACATTTTAGTGTGACGCTGCGGGGGTTAAGACGTCTCGACCTTTGTGATAACTCGACACGAACAACTAGGATCCACGACAGCGTTCGAGCCTTATGACAAATCGACCTACGCAAAACTCGACCTACGAGTCATACTTCGCATTTTCACATAAATACAAAACATGCAGCATGAAAGCTCGTAATGTAGAACCAATTACCTCATCATTACGCCAGTAAATATTATTTTATTAACATTTTAGTCTAATCAGTGTGGGACGTATAGATTGGCGAGAACGGACAAGTCGACCTAAACAAATAGTTTGACCCTGCGGGGGATTAAGACATCTCGACCCTTGTGAAAACTCGACCTAAACAAAACTCGACCTACGAGCTGTCATAATTATAAGCACTTGGCATATTTGCATAAAAACAAAACGTGCACCAGATGAAAGCCCATAATGTGACTTAGTTTCCAAAACCAAATACGTCATCATTACGTCAGAACCTATTATTTCATTAACATTTTAGCCTAATCTGCGAAGATTATGATGTGTCAATATAAACTTCGAAATGTTATTGCTCGAATTTACCAACTATGGGTAGAATGTGGTACCATCCTTTCTTACCCTTTATTACGATAGCAATAAAAAATAGTGCACGTTCTGTTGTCATTCAACTCTTGTCGGTGATGGTTTTGCAGAAAAGGAAATTTTCATAGGGACTGTACACACGTTGGTATCGGAATGAATACGTGACGACGGAGTGTTTGTACATAGCGCAAACTACAGGGTTTGTACACATATATATATACAGGGCGACTCAATAAAAAGGTAATCCACAAATAATGGGTTAATATGACCAGGTTATGAGGTTTATGATTGTAAACATGATGCGAAGGGATTACTTCCATTGATTTTTTCTATCCACTCCTTCGAGCTCGTAATATGTTCTGATGATGACCTTATT
>CM055818.1:36873182-36901717 GCA_029582265.1 Zoroaster sp. YZ-2022
GAGTTACAGGTCGTATCTCCGGTTAAGAATATCGTAAGAAAGTGATTTTTATATTAAATGAAAGCTCTTATCATCACAAATTATCCACTTTGCAATTTGTAATTTGACCTTTGACCCCGTGCAGGCCGCAAAATTAACATTCATGAAATTCTGTCAAACTAAGGCCCAAAGTATACTCATTGTGTATACCAAATATAAAAATAGGCTCTCAAGTAATTAAGATAGGGTGTACTTTTATTAAAGATGGGCAGGGCACATTATGTATGCATATATGTATAGTACATAATATACTGTACTTATACACTGATGAATACACAATAAAAACACGAGAGACTTGACTGACGTTTTGTCACAGCTCAAAACTGGCTTTATTGTATGAACTCGGGCATGCTTTTGCCCATATCAATTAATTAGCCAAAACGGGCAATTTGCCCAAACCAAGGTAATTACAAGAAAGCCGGGCAATGTTTGCCCTAGGTAATAATAAGTAAACAAAACAAGGGCGGCAGGCTTTGCCCATCACTAAAAACAGGACAACTGTCCCAAAATAACCTCACAAAAACCACGGGCAGATTCCTACGCTAATACATGTACATCACAAAATCACGGGCAACATAAAATCATACAGGCAACGAGCGGCCCACATATAAATCACGGGCAACGAGCGGCTCACATAGAATCACGGGCAACGGGCGGCCCACATAAAAATCACGGGCAACGAGCGGCTCCACATTAACTCACGGGCAAACGAGCGGCCCACATTTAACCTCACGGGCAACGAGCGGCCCAACATTAAATCACAGGGGCTTATCAAACCCCAACAATTCAATTAGACAATAGCAACTTTTACCAATTAGCTTACAGCCGTCCATGCATCTTCTGAAAATTTCACCGCTTGAACCACTGGTTGAAATATTAGCCTCGACTGAACCGGCCGACGGGAGCTTAAACCATGCTTACAATTTCCTGGCTGTACTCAGGTAAATAATAATTAGTAGTAATCTGCCACAAAATGAGGCAATGTGAGACCTTATCCCATACAAAACAGGCTGCACGCTATAGATGTATCCCCTCAACTGGACCCATGGCCGTATCAGTGAAATATAACATACATATCGAGAGTACATTGACATTGGGTCAGATGCAAAGTGAAAATTCCACTGTTTGAACCAACAGTTAGAACAAGCCCAACTGAACCAAGTCGGGACTTACTTTTGCGTAACATGAGTTGTAAATGTATGCACTGTTGCTAAGCTATTATTACTATTATTATAATAATTAATCATTACTGAGTAAGCCAGTCATCACAAGTGTCCTACAACACACAACCCTCCCAAGTGTACCCACAATATTAAAAATTATAGTGTAATAAATACGTAGAACTGGCACAGCGCACTAGATATGGCCACATAACAATGCTCAATGCGCTTCACAGCTCAAAACTTGAACCAAAATTACAAGGTTGGAGTAGGGGTGGAGGTGGGGTTGAATTGGTCTGGGTTCCAAAGAAAAGCTGTAACAAAAGTGAGCCAAATTTAATAATGACGCCCGCTCCAAAAGTTCCTATTGGCAAGAGCGGTCCTGATTGGTCCAAACTGGCAAACCCCTGAAAACCTAAACAAAAATTTACCAACCAGAAAAAGGCCCGCGAACAAAATTGCCGCCTGCCAATGAACCCGGGAAACTATACTGTATAATGAAGTACCTGGGGAAAACGCCCCTGGGCAAACCCAGCCCACGGCAAACTACACCAATGCAACAGAGACAAAGAGGGCGCCATCCAGGATGTGTATTGCAGTGTATAAAGCATTTTATCATGAAGATGATAAAATGAAATATGTACATTGTATGCATCATTTTATGTATAGCTACACTCAGCAGTATGACTGGGGTTGGTTCAGCAGTGTGAGTAGGGGAACGATGATTTACTTGGGGGAGTGGGGTGAACAGACCTTGGTCGGGGGGGGGGGTCATGCAGTGTAATAATTACTTTACTTCTATTGTACATTTTCCAAATAGTTTTTTCTCAATATAACCTGGAACATGTATGTACCCTGAGGAATAATATGGTAAACACAAAACACCTTAAAACATAAATGTGGAAATACAGACCATACAAGGACATGTTTCAAATGTATACATTACATGTAGTTCACTGTAAACCTTTTCTATTCTGAAGTACTCACTCCAATGCATAATTAGCTGCAAGTGAATCTTTTTTGGAAGGATGTATAATAGTTCTTCCCTATTGCCGTCAATGGGGTGACTGATGTCAACACATCAAAAGCATCAATTTCAAAGATGTCTTGATTAACTGGATAATAGATTGATGGAAAAGGGCCATGTGGGTGCAAGAAGTTTACCTTAACAAGTCAGGGCTTAGCTTGGTTCCAAGAACACAACCTAACCACCAAAACCCATCATACTCTGCTGTGATATAGCCACTAATGTCTTTTTGCATAGAAAATTTTTCCAATAGTGTAACACCTGTGGTTGCATATTCTTGTCGGATGGTATAGGCATGTATTTTTTGAGCTCCTGAGATAGTGTGTGTGCATTTTCAAAGCGATATTTCAAGAGATTTCCTTCTTTGTTGTGCTACTCAGTTGTTGTGAAGCAAACAGGCATTCCTTTAATTTCTTTGCAATGCGAACTCATACAGTTGTCGAGATTTGATTGTCATCGGGCTGGCTTTGAAGTCTTTGCTCTCAAGACAAGATGTTTTATGCTACCTGAAACACCATCACATGCTGTTTTCCCATGAGAAGTTGCGAAGAAGTGCGACTCTGCTGGAACTCAGAAATAAGCAACAGGGAGGACCTACACTCTTCCCCAAAAATTTACTTCAGAACAGAAAAGGCTTACAGTGAACCATGATTGAACTGCATGTAATGTACCAAATATACATTTGTGACATGTCCTTGCATGGTCTGCATTTACACTTTTATGGTAGAATTCTGTGTTTTAAGGTGTTTTGTGTTTACCATGTTATTCCTTAGGGTACATACCGAGTTATATTGAGAAAAAAATATTTGGAAAATGAATCACTCAGTACAATAGAAGTAAAGTAATTATTTAAGTGATTATGGAAGTGTATACACACTGCATGAACCTCCCCCCCCCCCCGGACCAAGGTCTGTGCTCCCACTCCTCCAAGTAAATCATCGTTCCTCTACTCACACTGCTGAACCAACCCCAGTCACACTGCTGAGTGTAGCTATACATGAAATGATGCATACAATGTACATGTACATCATGTACAGTATACATATGTAGTATACATGTACATATACACTCACTGGCCATAAGTATTGCAACACACACCAAAGTTCAGTTTGGAGAACTGTGTTACAATAATTTATTTTATTTTATTTACACTACTTAAGCCTTCTTGAAAGTGCCTGTGTTTTGAAGTCAATGTTCTTTTTTTACTGTTCTTGCTCGGAAATTATGTAATACACGATCGATGAAATCAGATTAAATGATCATCTCACCTGTTACTGTAAAGTGCTATTTTGAGCATGTTGCAATACTTTTGGTCAGTATGTACACTGTACATCAGCATTGGAGTGCCCTGCCCATCTTTAAAAGTACACCCTACCTTAATTTAATTACTTGAGAGCCCATTTTTATATTTGGTATACACAATGAGTATACTTTGGGCCTTTGTTTGACAGAATTTCATGATTTTAATTTTGCGGCCCGCGCGAGGTCAAAGGTCAAAGTACACTTTGCTTGACCACTTGCTTATTTTAAAAACAATTAAAAACAATTGCAAAGTTAATAATTTGTGATGAAAAGAGCTTTCATTTAACATAAAAATCACTTTCTTACGATATTCTTAACTGGAGTTACAGATTTCCAAAGTTGTAGAGGTCAAACGAAAGGTAAAAAGTTCAACGACCTGTAACTCACAAACCACATGACCAAAAACGCTTAAATTTCAGTTTTGGAGTTTTGGAGTCTCACACAACTAAACAAACCTAGAAAGTATTAAAAAAATATGTGAGATTGACCTCGGAAAGTGTGTGATTTGACGTGGAATGGCCCAATATTAGAGTTTGTTAATTTTGTGTACTATCTGCCCGGAGGGTTACAGAAGAATACACAAGACGTGTGAAATCACGGTTGTAAATGTTTCTGAAGGTTAATAAAAAGGTTGAATTTGTTATACTGTGTTTTGTAATTATGCGTTTTGTTCATAACAGTGTTGCACCATAGGGTCTGTCACACATACTCGACTTGGCTTAAAAATCGGTGCGGTGCGGCGTTTTTTTTTTTATTAATCTTTTTTTGGTTATTTTGGTAATCTTCCCCCCCCCCCCCCCAACAGGGAAATACGTGATACAAATTTCGCATATACAAAGTATGGTGGCTAAGAGAGGCCTCACAAATCAGGCAAACGTTCAACCCCTATGTGAAAAAAAGTTGTTTAAAACACAGCACGGCAGAATTCCAATCGATCCAGCAAGTTTGGCTGCAATTGGACATCGTTTCATAGCAACAACAAAATTAAAAACAAAAACAAAAATTAAAAATGTCGACGCGCAGAAACCGAGAATTAAAAAAAGGTTAATACAAATTCGTGTTATTGACGTCCATATTGTATTTATAGATTTTTTAGACGTAAGGAGAAAGCACACATAACGAATGTTTCTCAATACCTACGTATGCTCAGAGTTAGGGTACATGAACGATGGAAAATGATCCATAAGTCTGCTGCCACCCAGCGTCTCAGAAGTGTCATTGAGTTCTTCGATCACTAACTACTTGAGCACAGGCCTAGACCATATAATTATACACAAATACAAGCATACTAACAATGTACATCGAAGAGCATCTTTAAATACTTAAAGGTAGTAAACACTTTAAATACATCGATATTTTATTAGAATCAAGAGATGTACAGAAACCAACCTGTGCATTCAGATGAATTGTAGTAATTCTAATGTAGAAATGGATCATCATCCAGAATTATTATATTCACGTTTACATAATGTCCGACAGAATAAGTTATCATGACTCAAATCCAAGGAATAACTCAAATCCAAGGAATCTTTTAACAATCGTAACTCCCATTTTTTTTAACCAAAAGTAGCTTAGGCCAAAACAAATTTTTTTTTTAAAGAAAGTCTCCGGTTTCTGGTCTCCACGCGCGTTGCCTCAGACCCGCGCGTCAGCATTTTTAGGTGTTCGCGACAGCGCGAACACCTCTTGAAATTGTTAGGTTTTTAGGTGTTCGTGCGACAGCGCCAACACCTCTTGAATTTGTTCGGTTTTTTTATTGTTATTATTCGACTTGTTTTCTTGTTATTTTTCTGAATAACTCTTGTAGCGGGATTTCAACATCTTTTCAAAGCTCACAACGTCTTGAAACTTGGCAATATCATTAACCTGGTAAAGTAGTATTATATATTGTTGTGACGTCATTATGACATCATCTAATAAATTATTACGTAATTAATTATAATAAAAACAATATATTTTATATCTCGTGAACCACAATAGATAATTTCTTGATTCCTTCATAATCATACAGAACATGAGGGACTCGACATTCCATACACAGTCGTGACCCTAGTTTGACCTTTACTTCCGGTCCAAACCGGAAGTTCAAATTTAAAAAGCTCTTTATAAATTGACGCAAATCTGAAAGAGTATTCAAAAAAAAATCTGAGTTTAAATGTTAAGTGGATCTGCTCTTTTCAAAAATATACGTGGTGACGTCATTGCTGTTAACAGCGCCCTCTAGCAGCAGGTTTAAAAAAGTCACTTTTTGCTATCTTGAGAAAACATGAGACAGGATTTTACCAGATTTGGCATAATTTACACCCATATTATGAAGAAAAAGTTTGTGAAGTATGAATGACGTCATATGGTTGAACCGGAAGTTATAGTGGGAAAAAATTTTAATTATGTGTAATTCAATCAAATATTTAGAAAATTCTCCTGATTCATTTTATAAAAGTTTACATTTTTTTATGATCTTAAAGATATTGAGTTATCTGAAATTTTTCCTTTGGAAATAAAGCTGATCTGCTCTTTACTACTTGTCCAAACAGAAGTTCATCGATTCATGTCAGATTCTATCTGGTACAGCGATATTGAACCAAAGCAGGTACAAACGTTATTTTTTCATAATCATGAGGAAGTATTATTGTGTCATATATATGACCGTCAAATCACCTGATCTGACCTTTACTAAACAGGAAGTTCAAATTCAACACGTTCTAACGCAAAATTGATGTCTTTTGAATATGAAATTGATATGCAGGGTTTTTCCTTGTTGTCAGAATATCATCTTTGCCTAGCATATCCTGACCAGGGCCAGTCAGCCTTTTTACAATCATTGTTCCTTGTAATTTTATATTGCATTGTTCTTACCATGTATTTTGTTTTATTGTTTACCCTGATGTGTCACTGCGCCATGAGCGTCTCTTTTGACGGATACCGGCGCATTACAAATGATCATTATTATTATTATTATTATTGTTATTATAAAAGATGATACACCTTTGCACAATATGATATTGACATCATCGATGATAATTTGGTTGAACCGGAAGTTCACACAAACACCATGTGTTTGTTCCAACAAACACTTGAGCTCTGTTTTTTGTTGCTTCTTCCTCGTGAAACTTATCGAACAAAAAGAACATAGTTGTCAAGCTCAGAATGACTTCATATTTTGCACTTACAATTCTTGGAATTCCTAGATTGCTCTAATGGCGATGATGTAAGAATTGTATCACTGATTGATTTTATAATTAATTATTAGTAATTAGATACATTTCGCCCTCAATGCCTCACACTTAAGTTTAAATGTCCTATTTTGGCCTGGAAAGCAACATAATTTCTTTGAGATTAATGTTAGATATTTCATTGTTATTACAATCATGAACAAATGTAGATTGTCTTTGTTCAGGAGTTATGATTTTTCTTGATAGGCCTATTTGATAAATATTAAAAGATCATTTAAAATTCGCAAGCCGCAACTTCTGGTTCAATCAGGTGATTGCATTTTATTATATTTAATGTTAATGGTGACCTTTCCATATTTCATGAAATTTCTGTTTCGCGTTTTTCTACATAAAAATTAATTTAAGTTAACCTGCCACTATGTTTTTTGGTTTAGAAGTGATGCCGTTACCAACAATATTTTTGAAAAGGTTCGACCTCACTGAATAAAATTATATTAATTTATTATCCGCCAGGGTCATATTAAAGTTGTGTTATAATTTCTTTGATTATACAACTACCGTTGAGAACGCGTGCTTACTTTAAACGTATGTGAATGTGCGTTAACGTTCTTTGAATTTTGAACTTCCTATTTCGACCGGAAATAAATGTCACGAATGTGTAGCAGTAAGTCCGTATTGTTTTTGTCCGTGGCTGCCTTCTTTAATCTGTCAGTTTAAAGCAGGCTGCGAGAGCTTCTTTACGTATACGACCAGAATGATGTTTTCTACTAGTCCATTTCTCTTTATGACACATGATACACATGGCAGGAAGAACGTACTTTGAGGGTTGTTCTTAAGACGGAAGGCAAGACCTGGATCGCAGTAAATGTTGCTTCTTTGATGGAGGTTCATCATCATCACTGCTCGTATCAGGATCAGCAGCATGGGAAGCTGAGGCTAAGTAGGGAAATATGGGAGGAAAAATATATTAATTATATAATTTTTAGAATGGCTATCAATGGGAGATAACTCCCACCTGTGTTTTTTGTGAGTTTCAATTATTACAAAAATACAAACAAATTAAAAAATTGGGGGGGGGGGGGAGGTTTATCTTGTTTTTTATAAATATATTTTCAAACACACCTGATGAAAAACATACAATTACAATCACATTCTTTTTGTTTTGAATGTGTTCGAAAATGTATTGTCAATAAGGAACTTATTGAGAACAAAATAATAAATGAAACTCAACCATCCAGCAACAGAGCTGTGAGGAATAATACTGTACACAAGGATGGTTTTTTTTCATGGCAACAAAAATAATTGTTGTAATATACATGTAATAATATGTCATTATTTTCCACCTCACAGCATTCTGGAACAACTAACGTTGGCATAATAGGCATTACATATAATGGTGGTAAAGATATAAAGATAAATGTTATTCAATTAACGGAAATTTACGTAAAATCGACAAATACCAGATTTCGGTACAACTATAGAATGCAGGGTCACACCGAAGGTTACTTCTTATACATTTACGTAATCTGACTTAACAGATTTCAAATTTTGCAGTACTTATAAGAATATAACATAGGCAAATGGCAGTCAAAGTAAAAAAAAAAGAAAAAAAAAGGACAGTGTGACTGGTATAATTTATTTATCTTTTATTTATTGTAGCTGTTAAATTATACATGAAATTAATACAACTCTGGTTGTAACCGCGGCGCAGCTAGCCTAACGTTAAGTTCCGTGTTTATGTCAACGTACATTTCAAATAAAGTTCGTGACAATGCATACCAGTTTCTGAGATGTTCATTTGTCGTGTCTCTTCGACAGCATTGGCCCTCTCAAAGTTATTTTTGTCTGTGAAGCGTGGATAGCAAGATCGATCAGCAATTACTGCCGGTCTGCCTGCAATCGATTCCACGCTTGGCCTTGGTCCCTCGTGTCACGTTTGCCAAGAAATTCTCTCGCTATATCGAAATGTACGCCCTCAAAACCTTCCATTTCTCTGTGAATTCAATAAATCTAGACAAGCTTTGGGCTGAAAACGATGAAATTCCGCATTTAGCTCCTGGATCACAGTGTAAAGATTTTTCAACGTTAGCTATCTTCATAATCCACCATGTTGGAAAAAAGTTAGCTCCAACCCCGTTTCCAATTAAGAGAGCAGTACGTGTAGATACGAGGTATACAAAAACTACTCGAAAGGCTTTATGACAGGGTTAAACTAGAAGTATTGAGTTTGTAGGAAACAAACTCAGGGTGTTCGAGTGTGCATCATATGTAATGACGTCATCACCTAAAGTTACTTCAGGAGATATGAGTTTTCATAATATATAATTAAAATGACATATAATGTGCTATAATGAATACATTAACTTCCGGTTTAATAATGTGACGTCATTCATACTTCACATAATTGTTCCTCATTAATATGAGTGTCAATTGTGCCAAATTTGGTAAAATACTGTCTCATGTTTTCTCAAGATAGCAAAAAGTGATTTTTTAAAGCTGCCGCTAGAGGGTGCTCTTAAGAGCGATGACGTCACCAAATATATTTTTGAAAAAAGCAGATCCCGCTTAACCTATAAACCCGGATTTTTTTTCAAATATCCTTTCAGATTTGCGTCAATTTATAAAGAGCTTTTTAAACTTGAACTTCCGGTTTGGACGGGAAGTAAGGGTCAAAATAGGGTCATGTTTGTGTATCAATGTCGAGTCCTCCATGTCGAGTCCTCCATGTTCTGTATGATTAACTGTATTGTTTTAATTATAATTAATTACGTAATAATTCATTAGATGATCTCACCAAGACGTCACAACGTTACCTGGAACTACATGTTAAGGTCTAACTATGTGTTAAGTTTGAAGGTTCTGTGAACTCTCTGCAACTATGTTTTGGCTGTACAAATACATTTACAGAATAGTGATTCAGAATATTTCTTCACTTAAACTTTCGGTTACAAACGTATCTAGTGACGTATCTATGTTCGTTCCACTCGGGGACGCACCAACTTGTTTATATTTTGATATCATGGATTTCAACATATGCATTAACATATTTTATATTCTTAAAACTCTTCTTACCAATTGAAAAGCTTCCCATTTGTCCATCCAAAATTAAACATTACAGTAATAACTAATGCAGTAGCTTTTCATTTAAAATCAGAATCTAAAATCACCATTACATTTGAAGTAGATTATCAAATGAAGCGGTCTTTATCACGATTTCCACATTAACATTTAATATGCATATGGATTAATTTGCATGGTTAAATCAGGTTGAGGCAACATTGCTCGTTACTATGGTTTTAATTTAATAAATTACGCTGTCAACAGAAACATACAAGTGGTTTCTTCGTTTTTACAACAGCAGGAACAAAAAGAAGATCAAACATAATCAAGTTCAAACCATCAGTACAACATTTAAGCAATATGAGAGAAAATATACATGATCAAAGTTTTACCTAAAACTTAGCCCTCCTGGTGAAAAGGGTAGCCTCATCTGTAAACTGTAAACTCCTTAAGGGCTCTGCATTTAACACAAGTTACAGTTATAAATGTAAACGTATACACATTTAAACTATTTAAAAACGAATATCAAACATTCCTTGGATAATTTTTTGAGGTGCAAACATTTTACAAAAATACTCAAATTATTTCCGAATTATTGTCCAGTACAATCACGATGATATAATAGTAAGAGTAAGAGAAAGAGAATACAAAGTTGGCAATTCCCAAATAAGTTTAAGGTTTACAGCTGTGTAACCCCTGAACCTATGAAGTTGAAACCTAGCTTAAAATAAAATAGTTGGATATGGGATTTATAATTTGAATTTTACTATTTTTCAAGGGATGTTGGTGTGTGGTTGGTTTAAACAACTGGTACACTCACTGGCCAAAAGTATTGCAACATGCTTAAAATTAGCACTTTACAGTAACAGGTGAGATGATCATTTAATCTGATTTCATCGATCGTGTATTACATAATTTCCGAGCAAGAACAGTAAAAAAGAACATTGACTTCAAAACACAGGCACTTTCAAGAAGTCTTTAAGTAGTGTAAATAAAATTAAATAAATTATTGTAACACAGTTCTCCAAACTGAACTTTGGTGTGTGTTGCAATACTTATGGCCAGTGAGTGTATTTATGATCATTTGTGAATAAGTTGTTACAAATTTTACTTTCTATGAATAAATTTGTTAGTTCACACATAATTATATATTTCTTATTTTTGTTAAAGTAATAGTAGCTACATCTACCAGATGTATAAACAAAATAGAAAAAAGGAAGAAGAAAAAAACATTAGGAAAAGTGGAACACCGTGAGCCAGTTGACTTTGCTCACAGATTATTTCACACAAATAAGTCATAATTCAGAATATGCTCTATCTTCTGAGACCACAATGAGCTGGAAAAGCCCACAGATCTAAAAATCAGGATCCTCAACCAAGCTACTTAAGGCCCTCCATCAACACCAGCATTCTGGCATTCTCTAGAAGACGATCAAAGCATACTTTTCAAAACATAGAGTTAACCAAAGGTTCTTCTCAGAACCCTCACTACTCAAAAGAGATTATTTCAATACATGGTTTCATCGCAAATTGTATTGTATCTAGAGATGATGCTTCACATCTGCTAGCAGAACATGTTCAAAAGCATTGAATCTACTGTAACATTTACAGAAACGTATTTTGGCATTTTACATTGTACAAGCCAAAATCCCGGATAATCTAAGAAATATGTTTATGTGAATGATAATGTTAGTGTACATGTATACAATATATATTTTTTTACTATTTTATAAAAAGCGAATTAGCTGTTGCAAACAGCTTACCAACCTAAATAATCTGTAATATAAATGCAAAATAGTAGTTACTGGCCTTACATCTTGAACCTGTTCTTTCTCACAGGCAAAAGGGAGGATACAAAAATATGCCTTTGATAAAGAACATGCCATAGGTTCGAAACGTAACTGTGGCCAATATCTACTATTTTGCATTTTCTTTTCCAGAAGACTGTTAAAAATCTTCAGTTGCGATCCATACAAACATACATGGGCACTGTGTTTGATACAAATAAATGTACCTTTTATATAATCAATTA
The DNA here is from genome assembly GCA_029582265.1 of Zoroaster sp. YZ-2022. Taxonomy (NCBI): domain Eukaryota; kingdom Metazoa; phylum Echinodermata; class Asteroidea; order Forcipulatida; family Zoroasteridae; genus Zoroaster; species Zoroaster sp. YZ-2022. The sequence goes on from CM055818.1 coordinate 36,884,976, forward strand.
GACAATTTCATTAGACAATTTAAAGTTGTCATGCAATAGATTGCTAAAAGTTCAATATGTCAACATAATAAAGTACTTTAAAATCATTTTTGAAGTGATGTTCGCTTTATTGCTTCCCTACCATTGTGTTTCAACAAAAATAGACTTGTGTCCACCAACGGTATTCAAGTAATCTGCACAAGAAGACTGGATGCCATCTCGTTTCATAAAAACAAGATTCAGGAACCATGTGCAGGGCGTTAAAAATCTGAAATAGTTTCTTGATATTGTTTCCTTGTTTATTATAGGTTGTTACATATTTTGAGGGGCATCTAAAAAATTGGGTTAATATACCCCGAATATGGATTAATTAAAACGACTTCACATATTAAATATGTTACCTTCGTCGATGCGTTGTCTTTACATTTAGTCTAGGCTTATTTACCTGGTTTTATTTACCAGTTACTGCTGATTTACACACGTGACGAATCTCCTTCAACACATCTGCAATGTTGGTCAAGATGTACATGTGTTTCCCAGGAAACGTGATCTTCTTGAATGGGTACTTTCTGGACCTCTGCAACGCCCAACCATCAAGCATTTCTGGAGATACAAACTTGTCCTGTTTCCCGCCAAAAACGGTGATGCCACATGTCAATGGTTTCTTATGCTTGCACACGTATACTTTGCACATACCAATTGCTGCCTCTATGCAAGGTATCAACCTTCGCATCAGCGCTATGTTGGAGAGTGTGCTGTTGTCTAGGAAGCTAAACTGGACATTCTCTTCCTTCAGCAAATTTGCAAACAGTGTAGGATGTGACTGCAGTGTCTTCTTCAATCTGTCAAATGTACTAGTCTCAATTCGGAGTTCCTCTTGGTGAGGGTATGGCTCAGTTGGTGGGTACCAGGCACTGGTGAACAAATGGTTTGGACTCATATTGGCTTCGGCCTTAAGAAGGTGTGCAACTTCGAAGGCGATCAAGCTACCCATACTATGACCAAAAAATACAAATGGCGTGCCTGACAGCCGTGTCACTAACTCGTTGTGGATTGATTGTATGACATCGCGCATGTTTGTTAGTGGCTGTTCGTCATCCCGTCCTTCCCAGCCTGGGAGTTGAACCATTAACAGTTGGACGCCATATTGAATCAGAGGTCGAACCCAGGACGCAAACAGTGAAGGTCCTGCGCCGTTTGAAGGAAAGCAGACTAGCTTAACTTCAACTGATTCCGGTGCTTCACCTTCAATCACTGCAGCTTTCATGGTAGCTGCCGGTCTGCCATTTCCCAATCTCTCAGTTCCGGTAGCATCAGTTTTTGCCATTATATCAGTAGTTATTTTCTTCGCGAGCTGATCAATAGTGTTTTTATCATTTAGAAGATCAACAGCTCCAATGTTCACTTCAAATTGCTGATTTACCATTTGGCTGAACTCTGAGGCCATAAGGGAATCTGATCCCAAAGAAATAGGAGACGCGTCGTATGGGACTGTGTCTGATAGTCCAAAATGCTGGCTTAAAAGCTCAGCCAACATTTGCTTGACTTTTTCTCGTGCTTTGGATAACGGAAGCTTCAGAATGACCTGTTGCAGAGTGCTGTTGAAGGAAGTGAGATACAAATCTTTGTCATGAAAGATGTTTTTCATCAATGACAACGTTCCATGCTTTTCCTTGAAGTGTTGCATCATGAGGCCGTGGTGTCTTGTCGCATATAGCTTGCGATTGAAAAACCCGGAAATACCAAGTTGTGGAATGCGTGTTGATAAAGCACAACCTGTAATACTCATGATCTCTCTTGGGGCTATTCTTCCAACACCATTATTTTCCCACAACCGAACAAGATCCTGGCGCGCTGCAAAGCCTACTTTGCTAATCACACCAATCTGCAAAGCAGTTGCTGGTAAATCTCTAAAGTGGCGATACTCAGAGAGTGCATTGAGGAAGACATTGGCCAAGCAAAAGCTAGCTTGACCGGCACTTCCAATCAAAGATACAATAGAGGATGTCATTATGAAGTGATCAAGTTCTATACCTAGCTTCTGGGTCAACTGGTGCAATATGAGTGCTCCATAGGCTTTGGGAACCATCACACGGTTCCAAGATTCGGCAGTCACATTATAAAGAAACCCGTCACTGAAGACTGCTGCGCAGTGGAATATTCCCTTCAAAGTAGGCCAGTTGTTGCAACCTTCTTGCATTTTCTTCAATTCTCTTTCTACATCAGTGACATTGGAAATATCCATCTGAATATGTTGAACATGTGCACCGGCCGTCGAAACTTGTTGAATAGTCTCCTTGATTTCATCATTCATTGGCCGTCTGGAACCAATGTAGATGTATCGAGCTCCTCTGGATACCAGCCACTCAAGCAATTTGAGACCGAATCCACTAGTACCGCCAGTGATAAAGTATGTAGAATGTTCATCAGCAATAAAATCATCTTGTTCAAGAGATAGTGGTAGAAGGATTTCCCCTTCTCCTACCTCAATAACCTCCTCTTCCGGAATGGGAGCATTTAAACCAGCAAGAGAAGACAAAACTTTGTGATTTCCGTGGTTACACGTCAAATGACCTTTCTTGTTGGGATCAAACATCTTCCAGAGATCAGACAACGTTTGTGAAATTAGACCAGAGGTTAAACCATCATATGCTGATGGGAGGTAAGAGTTAAACATTTGAGCATTTGAAGGCGCGATGTCTTATTCTTCTGATGTTGTCTTTCCATTATCACTACAGTGGCGTTTCGTTTTAGCTTCGGTAGCAATGAATTCAGAGATATACTCAAAGATGATGATCTAACAGACAGAAAAAGCACATCGACGGATGCTTCATCTACTTTGTTTACACATCTGACACTGGCATCCAAGTTATTCGTGCGTCGTTCTTCATCGTCATCCTTCAAAACTACTGCTTCAGCTCCCAATGCAGCTGCTAATCCTACTGTTGCCAAAGCACCACCGTCAAGAGGGTCTAGCTTGAACATTAGAAGCATCCCAGAAAATATGGGAAGAACCTGACTGAAAAAGATGGCTGATGGAAAGAAATCATGTGCAATACTAATAGCTTCTACACTCGTGATGAAGTCAGGCACTTTTGTTACATCACTTAACTTTGAATTCATAAGTGGTAGGACGTTTTGACAAGTTTTAAACCCTAAGATTCTTCTACCAACTTCTGTCAAATCAGATTTCTTATTTTTCCTCCCTGAATACACGCACAGAAGTGAGACTGGGTTATTTTCATCATCCAAACTATGAGCGGTGTAAACAGTAAAAGCTTCAACTTTCACCAGGAAGGACTCACTGTCAACTTCATCCGTAGCTATCTGTCGGGATTTCTGAACGTAGACACGGTTTTCATCAGAGGCTGTTTGTGCACCTATGGACCAGTAAGTTGTGGGTACAATGCCGGGACTTTTGGGCTGAACAATTCCCACTCTTTTTCCTTCGCACCTTGATTTTCTTTTTGTGAAAATGTTGGACCTCAGACTGCTAAGCCATTTTCGTTATGCAGAAGAGACTCGGCCCTGTAGATGATTTCCCGCATGATCTTGGCACATTCTTCACCGCTGGCTGTACTTGGTAGGTCAATAACATTGCCTCTGATTGAAGAATCCTCGTGAGACAGCAGTGTCATGACAAGAACCGGAAGAACTGCTATGAATGGATTAATATCGTCCTCTTGTTTAGCATGGAAGCCTCCCTTCGTGATGAGTAGTAAAGGAGGCTTTATCCCATCCACCACCTGAGTAAGACCATTGAAAACAGCAGAGCATAACAATGGGCCTTCATCTTGGAATTTCTCGAACTGTTTTTGTGATATTACTGATTTCGAATTAAGTTCAAAGCATGAAGCATCAGTTTTCATCACGATCAATATGTCATAATCTGGATTTTCATGGAGTGTCTTTATAACCTCCTGTGTGGTATCTCCCTTGCCATCCAAGACTGTTACATTGACGTCATCATCTTTCATAAGACGTATCAATGAAGTACTTGTATCTGTACTGTCGGTAAAGATTACTACCTTTTTGAACGGTGCATTCATTAACGGATTTACTGTAGGTGTCAAGGAACCAACGTTTTCCCACAATGTACTCCATACTTGTGGCTCCACCTTGTCAGTTTGAATGATTTGAAAAAAAAGCTCCTTGACTGAGCAAAACACCTTCTTCGTTTCTGCGTCTGCCACATCAATGTTGCAAGAAGACTGTAGGTTTGTGCCATTCATCTTCAAGTGAATTATGACTCGCTGTGAGATCGCAGCGTGGAGAATGACCTTACTCATACTTTTAGGAACACGGTACACTGATTGCCATGTTTCACCTGACAGTATATGTAATCGTTTTGCAGTCTCTACAAGAAGCACAGCAAATGATTGTAAAATGCTGTCCATGAAGGCTGGATGATACACGTAACGATGAAATTCTCTCTTCACACTGGGAGGAGCTTCTGCATACGCTAAACCCTCCAGGCCGTCATCTGACACTGAAAAGGTTTTAACTCCTCTAAATGTAGGTCCTAGTTGAAAACCACACTCTTGTGCTAGGATATAGAAATCTTCGACAGTTAGAGAGCGTGCGCAGTTTTGGAAGATGCTTATAACGTCCATGCTCTTATCTGATGCCTTAAATTCATCACCTACAGGACGATTGATGTTAAGATGGCAATGCTGTGTCCACTTCTTCCTCGAAGCTTCATGACTTCTGAGTGTGAAAAGATGCTCATCTGATGTCTTCTCCTCTACGGTCGACTCTGAGCAGCCTTCACAGTCAGGCGCAAACATAAAACGTTCGAACACCAGTCTACTGAGTATCAGTGGATAACGTTTGTTAAAAACTGATATGACTGCCGCAAGAGCCGTCTCTGTAAAGGCAGCAGCTGGTACAATCACTGCACCTTGCAACACGTGGTCTTTCACCCAAGGAACCGTAGACGCGTTCAGATCAGTGCGCCATATTTTTACCGGTAATTCACTTAGGTAGAATGTCTCTTTTGGTTCACCAAGTAGTAGATGGACATCATCCTCAACAGGAAATAGAAAATTCTTCCTTGCGGTTTGTGTGATATTTGAGCATTCCTCTCGCTGCCAGGGGTAGTGTGGGATCGATACAACGCGGCAAACGTTGGGTTTAAACCAATGTCTAAAGTCCACTTTTATGCCGTTTGCATGAAGCCTCATCTGTGACAACAACATGTTTTCTGAATCACATGCCACAGTATTGGTGTCTCGGGGTCTAACTAAAGACCCAGTAGTAACGAACTTACCATCTGTATCTTAAAACTCTGTACATGTGTCACGAAGGGCAGGAAGAAGCGATGGATGGGGACCAATCTCAACAAAAACACGGTAACCATCTTTTGCAAGTTTTTGTGTAGCGTCTATGAAGGAGACTTTTTGTCGTACGTTCTGAAACCAGTACTCTGGTGAGTTAGCTTCCTCAGTCGTTAGGTACCGCCCGGTGACAGTGGACATCATTGGGAGTATTTTGCTCCTAGCTGCTACATTTTGGATTTTAAGGAACTAACCTACATTCTTAATGAAAGGTTTCTTAACCACATCCTGCTGTTTGCTGTGGAAAGCATTATTAACCTTAAGTATAACACACTTTACACTTTACGTTATTTGTCTTAAGATAATTTACCAAACCTTCGACAGAGGAGCTGTCTCCAGAAAACACAACTTGACCTGGGCTATTAATAGCTGCCACATCAAGCAACCGCCCATGATTGCTTCTCTTTGCTAGGTGGAGTGCGTCTTCCACACGGTGTAGAACAGCCACCATCTTGCCTGAACCGCTGGTCTTTCGTAGTTCTCTCCCTCTTCGGTAGATGAGCTTCACAGCGTGTTCCAAGCTGAGAAATCCTGCTGCATAGGCTGCTGCAACCTCTCCAACACTGTGTCCAACCACTGCATCTGGTATCACGCCATACTCCCTCCAAAGATCCAGTAGACCAATAGCCACTGCACATAGACATGGCTGGCTGACATCTGTTTGAAGAATAAAGCAAACTCAAACTAATTATATTATTATTTTTGAATAATAATTATGCTTAAAATTACGATATTAAGTATTCCCAATATTGGAAATTAAATTCCCCTCCCACTGGGCTGACTTCAAAGGTACAATTTGTCACAAAAGTAGCCTGCATTGAATCTGGAGGATCTGGGAATATTATGCACCTATTTTCTAATTGTGTGCCCTTCTTTTATCAACATGGGCCTTCCCTGATTGCTGGAATAATGTCCTGAATGGCTATTAATTAATCGTGTATATACCTGTCTCATTAATTTTTTCGTGATTCTCCTCCTTCGAGAGCATGTAAACCAATGACCACTTAGCTCCGCACTTACGCAGCAAATCATCAATAACCTATAAAACCATAATATATAATTTCGTTAAAATTTGTTAGATGAAAAGGTTGTATGAGGACGTCGCGTTGGTTTTTCAGGACGTTAAGGAACATATTTATACTTTCTTTTAAATATTTTACATAATTATATTGTTGATTATAATTATTTTGTTTAAATCACCTTTATCTTTAAAGCAAATGCAGGTTGTGTGTGCATAAGTTCTCTTGCCATGCCCCACCACTGTGTTCCCATACCAGAGAAAACGAAGACAATTTGCTGTTTGGTGTCAGCAGCTGCCAAAGCTACACCTTCGACGTATCGAGCTGAATCCTGTGTTGCATTATCTAGTTTGATCTGGAGTTAGTGAAGAGCATCTTCCCTGGACCGTACGGCAAATCCAATACGGTAGGCGTGGTGCTGGGATCGAACAGCGGCCGTGTATAGAGATTCGTAGAAATGTGTGTTCTTCATGTCTGCAGCTTCTGTAAAAAAAAATCCTTCCAGTCCTGGATTTTCCGGTGGAGAGCATCCGGGCTGGCTGCTGATAGGAGGAGGCAGCTCAGAATAGCATCCCTGTTGTCAGAATTCATGCAGCCCTTGGAAGTTTTTAGCCTCTCCAGAACAAGGTTGGCGTTTGCTCCACCAAAGCCAAAATAACTGCAGCTGGCAAGGAACCGACTGTCTTCCTTGGGCCAAGGGGTCAATGTTTTGGGAATGCGGATATTAAGAGCTTCAAAGTCTACGTTTTCATTTGGTGTTTTAAGTGCACCACGCTTGGAATACTCCGTTGATGTAGACACAAGGCGACTTTAATCATGCCTGCCACCCCTGCTGCACCCTCGGAGTGGCCAAGGCTGGATTTAACAGAACCAATATAGAGTGGAGGGTGCTGAGGTCCACGTGGTCTTCCTATCACATCACCTAAGGCGCCAGCCTCCGTCGTATCGCCAACTCTTGTTCCAGTACCATGGGCTTCTGCATAGACAATGTCACAAGGATCTACTTTAGCACTGTGACAGGCAGATTTCACCAAATCAATCTGTGCTCCAAAACTGGGGTTTGCAATCCTTGGGGTAGGTCCATCATTACTGAGCGCACCCCCTCTCAACACAGCATAGACACGGTCTCCATTTCTCAAAGCATCGCCCAAAGGTTTCAGAACAATAACACCAGCTCCTTCGCTGCGGGAATATCCATCGGCTGCTCGGTCAAAACTTTTACACTTCCCATCTTCTGAAAGCATGCCAGCCTGACAAAATCCAACACTAGCCATAGGAGCAATTATTAGATTTACCCCACCAGCTAAAGCTATGGGACAGGACTTTTGTTTTAGTGCCTCGCATGCTAAATATATTGAATAGAGAGATGACGAGCAAGCAGTGTCCACTGAGAAACTAGGCCCACGGAGGTCAAATTCGTAGGAGATACGGTTGGACACCATACAAGAATTGGTACCAGAATTGCTGTATTGGTTCATATTGTGGAAAGGTGTGCTTGCAAAGGAAGTGTATTCCTGGGATGTCACGCCCATATAGACACCGGTCTTAGATCCTCTTAGTGAAGACGCTGGTATCCCAGTATTCTCCAGTGCCTCCCAAGTAACTTCAAGAAGCAATCTGACTTGGGGATCAAGATGGGCTGCCTCTTCTGGAACAGGAGAAGTGGAAATAAATCCGGTTTGTTTTAAATTATGGAAACAGCAACAGCATGTGCTTGAAGAAAGTGGCTTGGAATATCCATACAAATTATTAGTTTTTTGAATAGTGTTACCTTACCTGGTGGCATCTTAAAGAACTGTCGGTCGAACATGTACGGATTCTATGAGACATATCCACCATTTTGGATGTACATCTTTCCCGTTGTCTTCTCTCCAGGACTCAGGAGGAAACTGGCATCAAAACGGTCAGGTGGTAACGGTGTGGTACAATCCAGGCCCTTGACCAACATTCCGTTGCCATAGCGACAGCCAATACCCACAATGGCAACATTTTGATTTTGGTCGGAGGGTTTACTTTTGGCTTCCATGCCTGTATTACAGTCTGGACTCAATGTCTTTGACTGTGTTCTGGACATAAAGGTGGGACATAAGTAGAAAGAAGAAAAACAATTTTTATGGAGACGTGTTTGTTTAAGTGATCAGCTATCATAAATTTTGTGCAATATAAGGGCAAAATGAACAATATACATACATTCACGTATAAAGTGGGCAGAAATTAGTCAGGTATGAAAGGAACACAATAGAAGAAGGTACAAATGGCAGAGGTATGTACTGTTCGTGGGACCGAACAAAAACATGGATTGAACGTGAATATACACTCACTGGCCATAAGTATTGCAACATTGAAATTCACACCAAAGTTCAGTTTGGGAATTGGAGATCTGTGTTACAATGATTTATTTTATTTTATTTGTACTACTTAATACTTCTTGAAAGTGCCTGTGTTTTGAAGTCAATGTTCTTTTTTACTGTTCTTGCTCGGAAACAAAGTCCTTCAATACTTTGTCCGGTAACCACGTGACCTGATAATTGCGGCCATCCGTCTAGGCAATGTCTCGTACAAATTCATGTTGCAATACTTTTGGCCAGTGAGTGTATAAAGGTCCATGGCGAGCAGGAGTTTATGGCTGGAAGGGGAAAGTAAAAGATTAGTGAAACAGAAAAAGTTAGACAAGGAGGGTATAATAAAACAAACATAATAAACAAGCAAACAAATGAGACATAGAAAAGGTCTACGGAGAAAGAAAAATACAAAATTAGTAATTCCATTCCTGTATGTTGAGACCATGGGGTGAATGGTGTGGACACGCCTGATCCACATCTTTTCTCTGCTGAGACTGACCAATTCCCCGCGGTTATCAAGCGACTGGTAACCGCTGGCCCACAGTAGTGTCAAGGTTATGGGTTTTGGGAGTTCTTAGTCTCACCGATATACTGAATACCGCATATCCTGACAGGTAACACATCTGGAAGTACACCTAAACATTCCATGTTGAATGGGAGGAATGGAAAAGACATTACTGGGAGGGATCTCAGCCCGGGCAAGGCTGTCTCTTAGGATATGAGGGTATCGGAAAACAATCATAGGCTCCTCGGGGATTGGCGATCTGAGGTGTGGAGGTTATTGTAGTTAGCACTGGTAATCTGACGTATTGGGGTAGAGAAGGATGATAAGTAACAACATGAGGAACCTTCTTATTATCATAGTGTCGGTTTTTAGGTTTTCAGAAAGAACTGATAGTCTGGGCATAGAATTGACTTGCTTGGTGGCTTGGTGAATAGCCTGTGAACTGTGACCTCTTGACACAAGGTACTTCTTGAGTACATGTGAATAACGCAAAAAGTCAGAGTCAATAGAGTAAATTTGTCGTTGTCTGAGGGCATGGCTATAGGCTTTATGATGGTATTGCAGTGTCGGGGATGACAGCTAGTCGAGTGAAGATATTGGTGCTTATCTGTGGGTTTGACAAAGAGATCAGTATAGTGTAACGGAAAGTGAAAGACTATACCAGTCTAATGTTTTAGATTGTGGGTGACCTTATGTTGCGCGCGCTGATTGGGCAGGCGCGTAGCGATGCGGTGGCATGCATGTACATGTGGGCTGCGCCAGGCGTGGTTGCCTGCGGTATGCCATAGCGCCAAGAAAAGAACGGTAGCTGCCAGCGTAGAAAGACGTAAGTTTATTGTCTTAGCTCTGCGTGTACGTCGCTGACTAGCGCGCGGTGCATTAGCTGCAAAGTGATAAGTTGTATGAGCTGTACATTGTAGATGCTAGCGTGCATAGCTGATGCGTAGCTGGTACAAAGCTTTGGAAGCTGTACATAGCTAACGCTGGCGTGCGTTGCTGATGAGTACAAAGCTATACCAACTGTATACACGGCTAATGCTCTCGTGTAGTGCTGATGCTAGTGTGCATTATTATGTAGTGCTGATGCTAGTGTGCATTATTGATGCTAGTGTGCATTCTTATGTAGTGCTGATGCTAGTGTGCATTGTTGACGCTGTCGTTTAGTGCTGATGCTAGTGTGCATTGTTGACGCTGTTGTTTAGTGCTGATGTTAGTGTGCATTGCTGACATGGTGGTGTAATGCTGATGCGAGCTGCGTGCTTTTCATTGTAACCTTACCTGTCAATTATACATTGAGATTAAAAAGGAAGAGGACCCAGGTGTAAATAAAAGAACCAATCCCAACCCAATCACAGTAATGTTGCTAATTTCAGTTTGAATAAATTATATTGTTGTACCGACAATTCTGTTTTCAGGTGCCTTGTTTCTCTGAGTAACTGTGTGCTAGCATAGACTTAACAATCAATCACAATTGGTAGTAGATTTCCATCAAAACGGACTCATACCCCTGGCCCAGAGATCGCTCTGAGTGGTATCTCGTCTAGGGAAGAATCTTAGTTTGGGGGAATTGTTGTCACCACAAATGGTGTCTGACTTAGCCCTATCGAACTTAGGTTGAGCCTGGGAAACCCGCCACAGTAGTTATGCCATTTTCCTCCTTACGAATAACGACATCAAGGAAACGGGTCTCTGTGGTTGAGTATTCTGAAGTGGTCCTGTGGAATGAATTCATATGGTCAATGAACCTGGTCAGACTTCATCACTGATCCAAATGAAAAATATGTTTATGTCGTCAATATAGCGCCACCAAATCCAAGGTCGGCATGGGGCCTAAGCCAACATGTGTTCCTCTAGATTGCCCATGAAGAGAGAAGCCATCGATGGCGCCAAACGGGTGCCCATCGCCACCATGTACCTGTAAATAGTGATTGTTCTTTGTTACCATCCTACACATGGAGGCCACTCCCAACCACTAAATTCTGTTCTTTAGCAACCTTCAGTACATACATGTACAAGCCTGCTGTCCATTCCAAGTAATCTTACAAAATCAACTGTGTGTCACCTAAGGCCACTGTAAATGTTTGAACATATTAGTATGGCCTACAATGTATCAGTGGGAGACCACTTTACCCTGCAATCTCAGTGGTGTGACAGTGCACAGAAGGGTAACGTACCATAGCAGGCCACTGGCAACAGCTAATGGCTTGGAGTGGCCTGAATGGGTTGTTTCAAAAAATGCACTGATTGTAGGAGGGTTAATACATGATTCGTGAGGATCACAATGTCGGTGATGCGTGCTAGTGAAGCATGACCACTCTCAGTCTGAGCTTTCGAGCATGCATTATGGGGAATAATGGAAGACACGCCAAATGTGCCGATGGTGGCTGTGCTTGGGATCTGGTGTTGGATGCCTGAACTTCTGCGTCCTGAATATACGAAGCAATCGGGGGTACTAGTGGCTTCAGGAAACTGTCAACAAACAAAACTAATTGAAAAATCTGCTCAAGCAGTTTGAAATCAAAGAATGGGAAATAACCAAAAAGGTTTAAATGTGAAAAGTTAATATTTACTGTCTTCCTAATACCAACAAATGACAACGAATGAAATGAAAATGGCCGAGATTATCCATGAGAACCAGGAACAATGCTTAATTGTGTGAGACCATTTTAGGAGAAACTTTATTCGTCTATTAAAAAAAACGGTGATTAGGCCTAACACATGCAAACAATTCTCCTAATTCCATAAGAGCATGACATTTTTAGGATGAAGATAAAATTCAAATAGAGCAAGAAAGAAACGAACAAAATATGCAAAATAAGCCACCTTCTGTCAAATTTAAATATAGCTTTAAATATAGCTTTAATTCGCTTAATCTTTAACAGATGGGCCAGCAGTGATTTAAAAAAAAACATGCTGCCTATTAGCCTACTGATTGGCAAAAGCTCATACAAATCGGTTAAAAAATAAAGCCTGAAAATTTTCAAGAAGAACAAACCTGTGGAGTATAAGGGAGGAACATCCATGATAATCTTGTAAATGTTATTAAACCTCATATAACACATGAAAGGGTAGTGAATTTCACTAATATAGACTTAAATTACCTTTATAAATTATTTAAATACACGAGCTTTTAGTTGGTGTGTTTATGTGTGATTTGGCTCAATAATCTTCCACAACATCAGGTAAACTACTTGGTCATTCTTATAATGCCCACGTATCCACCAACAAGGTGCTGAAGGCGCTGCTACAATGCAAATGAACAAAATTAATAACATCAAGATCACAAATAATTATTTCTTTTAACAACATTATATGGATATTAAAATGGATAGTAACAAGTAGTAAAAATAGATTTCAGTATGGTCTGAATACGACTATATGTGATAAAAGCACTATACGCATGACAAATCCAATGAGAAAGCAAGTGCCCTCGCTTGTCTGAAACATGTAGGCCCTATTAAAATCAACCTGTGAAAATGTTGGCTTATTTGTGTCATCAAGATATTAATAAAACATGCATTTATTTATATGAACACGTGTGAGCCACAGCAGAATGGAATGGCAGTCTACCTTTTGATTACTTTTCATTTTTATGTTTTCGAGATTACCAGTAGTGGACAGTGGCTTCAACAATGATAAACGTATCGTTTGTCGTAGCGCCTTTTCATTATTTTACTTGGAAATGATAGGCCTATAGAAACACTTTGAAATCTAAAAATTGGTAAGTTGTTACATAGACCCATACTGTATTCTACACGCTCCACCATCCACAGTTAAAACACACCGGCAGACTACATTTACGGGAAAAAATCACCGCGGTGGAGATAATTGCGAACTTTTTAAACTTATTTTGTTCAAAATCTCCTCAGTATGCCAGTCTATAAGAAAGGATGTTACAATTATTTGCAGTACATTGTATTTGCGGCAGGGTCCAGCGATAAGTTAACTAGCATGGTCGTATCATAAGAAGTCTATCAACAACAAAGCCGTTTGGTTGACGTCATGATTAGCATGTAGTTCTGGACCATGAATACCTCATTTGCATATTATTGGGAACAATGTGGGGAAATCCCAAGAAAATGTTGCAATAGCTGACGCCATCGGGTTGACATCGTCGTCTCTATGATACTCACCAAACTCGACCTCATTTCCGCGACGCTGATTGGTTATATATACATATATTTCATTTGATCGCATACGTGATCACATACATTATACAGTGTGTCTCAAAAAAAATGCAAAAAGATTTTTACGGAATGCCAGACGTAGAATGAGTAACCAACATAGATAATATAGGTATGGTTTGAAAGATACACCTTTCCACTTTAAAATGAGACATCAAACGTTCAAATCTGATAATTTTTTACAGAGTTATGAGTACTTTTCCAAGAGAGGTCAAATTGACGATGGGACCAAGTTTTCAATTTTAGGCATTGGGACAAAGGTAGCCTAATTGCCTCTGTGTGGATAATTGCCTGGCCTACAAAAATGTGTTTAGCGAGTAAACACAATTCTAAACACTTTCTTGCTATCAGTTTGTAAACATGTTTACATGCTAAACATTTATAGCATGAGGACGGATAGTGTTTAGCCATTGAAAATTGATGTTTAGGAATTGGACATGTGCGTTCAGCTAGTAAACATGTTTACAAACTGATACCAAGAAAAGTGTTTACTTGGCCCTCCGGCGAGGGAGCCCTCCTCTCGTTAGTGGCATATTTTATGTTTTTCATTGTTTCTCCCAGAAAAAAAACCCGCAGATGGCTGGGAGTCATTGATATCCTAAAGTTGGTGGTGCCCTCCCCCTTCAGGTGTATTGGTGATCTGTTGAGGGCTTTATGCAAATTGGCCCTGGGTTTATTATTTTGTCTAAAACATTCCCTTTTTTAAATAGCACAATGTCAAACTTGCTTTGGGGTTTGTATCACTCAGTGCACATTTTGTGTGTGTCTGCACCACTGTGCCCAATTTCATAGAACTGCTAAGCAGCATATTGTGGCTGAGCAAATATTTTTGCTATAAAGCAATGTAAAACTGACTACCAGCCAACTTCCATACATTTTGTATGAAAGTTTGGCTGGTAACCAATGAAATCTGCTAAGCAAAATTTTCTGGTAAGCAATTTTTTGTTCTGCTCTATGAAAACAGCTCTATGAAATTGGTCCCTGGTGTTTAAGTTCGATGACTTAAAGCAAGTATACACTTAAAGCAAGTATACACTTAAAGCAAGTATACACTTAAAGCAAGTATACACTTAAAGCAAGTATACACTTAAAGCAAGTATACACTTAAAGCAAGTATACACTTAAAGCAAGTATACACTTAAAGCAAGTATACACTTAAAGCAAGTATACACTAAAAGCAAGTATACACTTAAAGCAATTATACACTTAAAGCAAATATACACTTAAAGCAAGTATACACTTAAAGCAGGTATACACTTAATGCAGGTATACACTTCAAGCAAGTATACACTTCAAGCAAGTATACACTTTAAGCAAGTATACACTTCAAGCAAGTATACACTTAAAGCAATTATACACTTAAAGCAAATAATTTTTTATACACTTAAAGCAGGTATACACTTAAAGCAAGTATACACTTAAAGCAAGTATACACTTAAAGCAAGTATACACTTAAAGCAAGTATACACTTAAAGCAAGTATACACTTAAAGCAAGTATACACTTAAAGCAAGTATACACTTAAAGCAAGTATACACTAAAAGCAAGTATACACTTAAAGCAATTATACACTTAAAGCAAATATACACTTAAAGCAAGTATACACTTAAAGCAGGTATACACTTAATGCAGGTATACACTTCAAGGAAGTATACACTTCAAGCAAGTATACACTTTAAGCAAGTATACACTTCAAGCAATTATACACTTAAAGCAAATAATTTTTTATACACTTAAAGCAGGTATACACTTAAAGCAAGTATACACTTAAAGCAAGTATACACTTAAAGCAGGTATACACTTCAAGCAGGTATACACTTCAAGCAAGTATACGCTTCAAGCAAGTATACGCTTCAAGCAAGTATACACTTCAAGCAAGTATACACTTCAAGCCAGTATACACTTCAAGCCAGTATACATTTAAAGCCAGTATACATACAGTTCTCGTAAAAATGCATCTAGGCCCTATACTTTATAAGAATCAAGATCTAAACATGTATTCAAATCAAAGTTTTGGCTTATTTCACTGCGTCGTGAATGGAATGGCAGTCTACCATTTTGTATAATTTTCATTTTGATGGCCTAAGAAAACAAATTGTGTACAGACACATATTTTTTGTAGATTTCCATTTTACTGGATAGTTTTCAAAAATTGGACATCTATATTTGATGTACAGTGAAGATTGAAGGTGCGAGAACACATGCAACACACACTCATATTCACAGTAGCACAAAATCAACATCCAACAAATGATTGCCCAATATTAAAGACCAAAGAAAAAGTCTCCGGTTTCTGATCTCCGATTGTGTACGTGTACAGTGTACACTGTACACTGTACATGTAGTTACATCGATGATCAGTTTAACTTGTCCCTAGCCCCCATTGCCCCAAATCTGCAGTGGGGATTTAAAAAAATAAACTATCTACCCAACAACTGTTGTCTTAATTGAGGATTTTGCAGTGGTGATGGTGTCACTGGAATTTACAGGCTGGGGTGGAGGCTTAAAGTGCTCGTGTGGTATTTTTTGCCACCCCATCGTAAATTCTTACCCAAGTTAGCTTGTACCCAGGTCAACTCGTACCCCAAAATCGTACCCAAGTCAATTCGTACCCTAGTCAACCCCGAAAGACCATTACTTATTTAATTTCAGTTTTTTTATTTCAAAGTACTGAACATTTTGAACATATTGTCTGTATTTCAGCTAACTTTAAAACAAATTATGTACGAGCTGGCATGATTACGATTTGGTAAAAGTACTGGTAAACAAAAACAAGTTGGAACGTATACTAGTAACTAGTTAACCAGTTTTTGTTTATATTTATTTTGGGGATATGGGGTGTAGCTTTAGTGATCCACCTCCCACTCCCTACTACTCATGTCTACCTGTGCATACTCGTATATGTATTTTGTCTTTCACAGGTAATCCTGTGGTTACTGTGTGTCCAGCCATTATTGGCAAACGGGATCTGCTAGCTAAAGAAATACCAAAGACTTCACAAAAGATAACAAGCACTAGCTTTGAATGATTGGTTGAAGCCGTCTGACTCCACCTCGGTGTTCTTGGAAATGCCTATCTCTATCCAGTATCAGGCTATCCAGAGTTGCAATTAAATAGACACTTGACCAGTAAGTGTATTGTTTGTAGTTTTAAAATTGTTAAAATAAAAGTGATATGTTGACAATAAACACCCTATTGTTGGCATCAAGAAATTTGCTTTACTTTCAATGACCACCCCCCAAAAAAAGGTTTTTTAAATCAATGCATTCATGTACACAAAGACAAAAGCCACTGCCCTCCTGGTACAATGTACTAATTATAGCAGTAAAAAATCAGTGTTATGGGCTTTGTATTCCACAAAACTGCCTACATTTTAGT